>OY288267.1:0-5000 GCA_958450335.1 Hibiscus tridactylites | reverse complement strand
GGTTTAGGGTTTAGGGTTTAGGGTTTAGGGTTTAGGGTTTAGGGTTTAGGGTTTAGGGTTTAGGGTTTAGGGTTTAGGGTTTAGGGTTTAGGGTTTAGGGTTTAGGGTTTAGGGTTTAGGGTTTAGGGTTTAGGGTTTAGGGTTTAGGGTTTAGGGTTTAGGGTTTAGGGTTTAGGGTTTAGGGTTTAGGGTTTAGGGTTTAGGGTTTAGGGTTTAGGGTTTAGGGTTTAGGGTTTAGGGTTTAGGGTTTAGGGTTTAGGGTTTAGGGTTTAGGGTTTAGGGTTTAGGGTTTAGGGTTTAGGGTTTAGGGTTTAGGGTTTAGGGTTTAGGGTTTAGGGTTTAGGGTTTAGGGTTTAGGGTTTAGGGTTTAGGGTTTAGGGTTTAGGGTTTAGGGTTTAGGGTTTAGGGTTTAGGGTTTAGGGTTTAGGGTTTAGGGTTTAGGGTTTAGGGTTTAGGGTTTAGGGTTTAGGGTTTAGGGTTTAGGGTTTAGGGTTTAGGGTTTAGGGTTTAGGGTTTAGGGTTTAGGGTTTAGGGTTTAGGGTTTAGGGTTTAGGGTTTAGGGTTTAGGGTTTAGGGTTTAGGGTTTAGGGTTTAGGGTTTAGGGTTTAGGGTTTAGGGTTTAGGGTTTAGGGTTTAGGGTTTAGGGTTTAGGGTTTAGGGTTTAGGGTTTAGGGTTTAGGGTTTAGGGTTTAGGGTTTAGGGTTTAGGGTTTAGGGTTTAGGGTTTAGGGTTTAGGGTTTAGGGTTTAGGGTTTAGGGTTTAGGGTTTAGGGTTTAGGGTTTAGGGTTTAGGGTTTAGGGTTTAGGGTTTAGGGTTTAGGGTTTAGGGTTTAGGGTTTAGGGTTTAGGGTTTAGGGTTTAGGGTTTAGGGTTTAGGGTTTAGGGTTTAGGGTTTAGGGTTTAGGGTTTAGGGTTTAGGGTTTAGGGTTTAGGGTTTAGGGTTTAGGGTTTAGGGTTTAGGGTTTAGGGTTTAGGGTTTAGGGTTTAGGGTTTAGGGTTTAGGGTTTAGGGTTTAGGGTTTAGGGTTTAGGGTTTAGGGTTTAGGGTTTAGGGTTTAGGGTTTAGGGTTTAGGGTTTAGGGTTTAGGGTTTAGGGTTTAGGGTTTAGGGTTTAGGGTTTAGGGTTTAGGGTTTAGGGTTTAGGGTTTAGGGTTTAGGGTTTAGGGTTTAGGGTTTAGGGTTTAGGGTTTAGGGTTTAGGGTTTAGGGTTTAGGGTTTAGGGTTTAGGGTTTAGGGTTTAGGGTTTAGGGTTTAGGGTTTAGGGTTTAGGGTTTAGGGTTTAGGGTTTAGGGTTTAGGGTTTAGGGTTTAGGGTTTAGGGTTTAGGGTTTAGGGTTTAGGGTTTAGGGTTTAGGGTTTAGGGTTTAGGGTTTAGGGTTTAGGGTTTAGGGTTTAGGGTTTAGGGTTTAGGGTTTAGGGTTTAGGGTTTAGGGTTTAGGGTTTAGGGTTTAGGGTTTAGGGTTTAGGGTTTAGGGTTTAGGGTTTAGGGTTTAGGGTTTAGGGTTTAGGGTTTAGGGTTTAGGGTTTAGGGTTTAGGGTTTAGGGTTTAGGGTTTAGGGTTTAGGGTTTAGGGTTTAGGGTTTAGGGTTTAGGGTTTAGGGTTTAGGGTTTAGGGTTTAGGGTTTAGGGTTTAGGGTTTAGGGTTTAGGGTTTAGGGTTTAGGGTTTAGGGTTTAGGGTTTAGGGTTTAGGGTTTAGGGTTTAGGGTTTAGGGTTTAGGGTTTAGGGTTTAGGGTTTAGGGTTTAGGGTTTAGGGTTTAGGGTTTAGGGTTTAGGGTTTAGGGTTTAGGGTTTAGGGTTTAGGGTTTAGGGTTTAGGGTTTAGGGTTTAGGGTTTAGGGTTTAGGGTTTAGGGTTTAGGGTTTAGGGTTTAGGGTTTAGGGTTTAGGGTTTAGGGTTTAGGGTTTAGGGTTTAGGGTTTAGGGTTTAGGGTTTAGGGTTTAGGGTTTAGGGTTTAGGGTTTAGGGTTTAGGGTTTAGGGTTTAGGGTTTAGGGTTTAGGGTTTAGGGTTTAGGGTTTAGGGTTTAGGGTTTAGGGTTTAGGGTTTAGGGTTTAGGGTTTAGGGTTTAGGGTTTAGGGTTTAGGGTTTAGGGTTTAGGGTTTAGGGTTTAGGGTTTAGGGTTTAGGGTTTAGGGTTTAGGGTTTAGGGTTTAGGGTTTAGGGTTTAGGGTTTAGGGTTTAGGGTTTAGGGTTTAGGGTTTAGGGTTTAGGGTTTAGGGTTTAGGGTTTAGGGTTTAGGGTTTAGGGTTTAGGGTTTAGGGTTTAGGGTTTAGGGTTTAGGGTTTAGGGTTTAGGGTTTAGGGTTTAGGGTTTAGGGTTTAGGGTTTAGGGTTTAGGGTTTAGGGTTTAGGGTTTAGGGTTTAGGGTTTAGGGTTTAGGGTTTAGGGTTTAGGGTTTAGGGTTTAGGGTTTAGGGTTTAGGGTTTAGGGTTTAGGGTTTAGGGTTTAGGGTTTAGGGTTTAGGGTTTAGGGTTTAGGGTTTAGGGTTTAGGGTTTAGGGTTTAGGGTTTAGGGTTTAGGGTTTAGGGTTTAGGGTTTAGGGTTTAGGGTTTAGGGTTTAGGGTTTAGGGTTTAGGGTTTAGGGTTTAGGGTTTAGGGTTTAGGGTTTAGGGTTTAGGGTTTAGGGTTTAGGGTTTAGGGTTTAGGGTTTAGGGTTTAGGGTTTAGGGTTTAGGGTTTAGGGTTTAGGGTTTAGGGTTTAGGGTTTAGGGTTTAGGGTTTAGGGTTTAGGGTTTAGGGTTTAGGGTTTAGGGTTTAGGGTTTAGGGTTTAGGGTTTAGGGTTTAGGGTTTAGGGTTTAGGGTTTAGGGTTTAGGGTTTAGGGTTTAGGGTTTAGGGTTTAGGGTTTAGGGTTTAGGGTTTAGGGTTTAGGGTTTAGGGTTTAGGGTTTAGGGTTTAGGGTTTAGGGTTTAGGGTTTAGGGTTTAGGGTTTAGGGTTTAGGGTTTAGGGTTTAGGGTTTAGGGTTTAGGGTTTAGGGTTTAGGGTTTAGGGTTTAGGGTTTAGGGTTTAGGGTTTAGGGTTTAGGGTTTAGGGTTTAGGGTTTAGGGTTTAGGGTTTAGGGTTTAGGGTTTAGGGTTTAGGGTTTAGGGTTTAGGGTTTAGGGTTTAGGGTTTAGGGTTTAGGGTTTAGGGTTTAGGGTTTAGGGTTTAGGGTTTAGGGTTTAGGGTTTAGGGTTTAGGGTTTAGGGTTTAGGGTTTAGGGTTTAGGGTTTAGGGTTTAGGGTTTAGGGTTTAGGGTTTAGGGTTTAGGGTTTAGGGTTTAGGGTTTAGGGTTTAGGGTTTAGGGTTTAGGGTTTAGGGTTTAGGGTTTAGGGTTTAGGGTTTAGGGTTTAGGGTTTAGGGTTTAGGGTTTAGGGTTTAGGGTTTAGGGTTTAGGGTTTAGGGTTTAGGGTTTAGGGTTTAGGGTTTAGGGTTTAGGGTTTAGGGTTTAGGGTTTAGGGTTTAGGGTTTAGGGTTTAGGGTTTAGGGTTTAGGGTTTAGGGTTTAGGGTTTAGGGTTTAGGGTTTAGGGTTTAGGGTTTAGGGTTTAGGGTTTAGGGTTTAGGGTTTAGGGTTTAGGGTTTAGGGTTTAGGGTTTAGGGTTTAGGGTTTAGGGTTTAGGGTTTAGGGTTTAGGGTTTAGGGTTTAGGGTTTAGGGTTTAGGGTTTAGGGTTTAGGGTTTAGGGTTTAGGGTTTAGGGTTTAGGGTTTAGGGTTTAGGGTTTAGGGTTTAGGGTTTAGGGTTTAGGGTTTAGGGTTTAGGGTTTAGGGTTTAGGGTTTAGGGTTTAGGGTTTAGGGTTTAGGGTTTAGGGTTTAGGGTTTAGGGTTTAGGGTTTAGGGTTTAGGGTTTAGGGTTTAGGGTTTAGGGTTTAGGGTTTAGGGTTTAGGGTTTAGGGTTTAGGGTTTAGGGTTTAGGGTTTAGGGTTTAGGGTTTAGGGTTTAGGGTTTAGGGTTTAGGGTTTAGGGTTTAGGGTTTAGGGTTTAGGGTTTAGGGTTTAGGGTTTAGGGTTTAGGGTTTAGGGTTTAGGGTTTAGGGTTTAGGGTTTAGGGTTTAGGGTTTAGGGTTTAGGGTTTAGGGTTTAGGGTTTAGGGTTTAGGGTTTAGGGTTTAGGGTTTAGGGTTTAGGGTTTAGGGTTTAGGGTTTAGGGTTTAGGGTTTAGGGTTTAGGGTTTAGGGTTTAGGGTTTAGGGTTTAGGGTTTAGGGTTTAGGGTTTAGGGTTTAGGGTTTAGGGTTTAGGGTTTAGGGTTTAGGGTTTAGGGTTTAGGGTTTAGGGTTTAGGGTTTAGGGTTTAGGGTTTAGGGTTTAGGGTTTAGGGTTTAGGGTTTAGGGTTTAGGGTTTAGGGTTTAGGGTTTAGGGTTTAGGGTTTAGGGTTTAGGGTTTAGGGTTTAGGGTTTAGGGTTTAGGGTTTAGGGTTTAGGGTTTAGGGTTTAGGGTTTAGGGTTTAGGGTTTAGGGTTTAGGGTTTAGGGTTTAGGGTTTAGGGTTTAGGGTTTAGGGTTTAGGGTTTAGGGTTTAGGGTTTAGGGTTTAGGGTTTAGGGTTTAGGGTTTAGGGTTTAGGGTTTAGGGTTTAGGGTTTAGGGTTTAGGGTTTAGGGTTTAGGGTTTAGGGTTTAGGGTTTAGGGTTTAGGGTTTAGGGTTTAGGGTTTAGGGTTTAGGGTTTAGGGTTTAGGGTTTAGGGTTTAGGGTTTAGGGTTTAGGGTTTAGGGTTTTAGGGTTTAGGGTTTAGGGTTTAGGGTTTAGGGTTTAGGGTTTAGGGTTTAGGGTTTAGGGTTTAGGGTTTAGGGTTTAGGGTTTAGGGTTTAGGGTTTAGGGTTTAGGGTTTAGGGTTTAGGGTTTAGGGTTTAGGGTTTAGGGTTTAGGGTTTAGGGTTTAGGGTTTAGGGTTTAGGGTTTAGGGTTTAGGGTTTAGGGTTTAGGGTTTAGGGTTTAGGGTTTAGGGTTTAGGGTTTAGGGTTTAGGGTTTAGGGTTTAGGGTTTAGGGTTTAGGGTTTAGGGTTTAGGGTTTAGGGTTTAGGGTTTAGGGTTTAGG
>OY288266.1:112261980-112389480 GCA_958450335.1 Hibiscus tridactylites | reverse complement strand
GATGAACAGCAATCTTTGTATCTCTTGACAATGTTGGGGGTATGGAACCTGAGAGTGAATCATTTGGATAGATGGTATCTATGGCAAGAGACATACATGAGAATTATGAATCTCGAGGAAAATGACGACACAGAGATGGCTTCACCTAAAAATGTTATTTATTGCGATCACATTCAGAGCCTGCAGAAGTAAATCTAAAACGATGTTGTAATTTTTCTTGCTCCATAGTTTTCATCCTTCTTATTACAAACTGTTGCATGTGTTTGTAGGGAATCACAAAGCTCTTCTGAAATGACGTTGGTCAGTGGAAATTCTAAATTTCTCACTTTGGTGTTTACTATTTTACTTTATATTTAGAACTTTTAGGTGATTGTATGTAATGCATGAAGTCATGGATATTGGCACTTTGACGCCTTTATGTATGTTGTTGGAGGGGTTTATATATATTTACAGTTCGTTCTGTTACAAGATTTTAAAGTTTAATTAAATATACCAGTGCACTTGCAACATATTATTTTTATTGTTTAAAGTTTCTATTTTTGGTATCAATGCATCAATCTAAATGTAATTTAGGCACAAAGGAGTCATAATCTTTACATATGCACACTCGTAAAATATTTATTTTCTCTGAAATTCAAGAACTTCTTGAGTTGTCGGTGTAAAGGTCATCTTGCGAAAGAGACTATCATAAAGATAGATTGTTTATGTATGCAAAAGGGCGTGAGATGCTGCCTCTTTCAACATCTACAATTGGTACAATTTATATTCATTATTGCCAGTTTCTCCTTTATTTCTCAAAGCTTGACATTCTCAACTCTTATTTCTTTCCTCTACTCCTACTTTCAGCCTCCACATTAGAATACATTTGGTTTATTTATCACATCTTAATTCTGATGGTTGTTTACTTGGCAAGTGCTTATTACTTCAACTTTTTAGGTCTGGGCTACCTAGTGGATGAGCCTGCCAGTATTATTTTGACTTCTGGTGCATTGAAGATATATTCCGGTAAATTTAACTTTCGGATACAATTGAAGCTTGTTATTTTTTCAATGACTGATGTGTGGTGCTCGCGGAAGGTACAAGAGATGAATTTACGGAGAAATGCCCATTTACACTTGCATAAATGAAATTCATTTGCTTTTAGAGTCATGCTCATCTTAGCTTTTACTATTATTGATAGTCATAAAGAATAAATATGTTGTTATAGGTTCTTTTTATCATGTCAGCACTAACAGCCCCTAAGATTGGAGCAGGATTGGTCAACTTGACAAATCTCTTGACTTTCTGCTCAAACTAACTGTCATTGCCATGATGGTAAATTTTAATGAATAGATAAATATTTTTGCATTACCTCTACATATTTGTATGTATGTAATTCTTCCTAAACTAACCTTGAACCACAAAAGATATGAACTGGACCAAGACAATTATTAATTCAATACGACATACAGTCTTTAAAATCAAATAAACCTTTAAATTATGTTCTTCTTCATATTTAATCTATAAAGAATTTTTTTATCAAAATATATACTTAAATTATTATTTTTGGTCAATTTATGTACCTAAACTATTTATTGATCAAAATAAGTACCTAAATTATTAAGCATATTCTCTAATTACCTAAATCTACAACTCGGACAGTATAAGCCATTTTACTAGACAATTATTAGTAGAGAAAATGAGTACTTAGTTAATCACTACTAAAATGAAACTTTAAAAACTTTCTAAACAATACTAAGATGTAATGTTCTGAAGTGCAAAGCTTTCTCTACGCTAAACAAAACCAGGTTATTCATTAATAATCACTTTTTAATCCTAACTTAAATATATTAAAAAATCAATGAGAAAAAATATATAAAAAGTCAACAAATTTTTAAACATTGGTGGGGGATAATGCATTCCATAAAAAATCACAAAAAAAAATAAATTAGTTAATTTGCTTACAACTAGAATTACTTTAAAAGTCTAATTGATGTACTTATTTTAATAATATGAGTTCTTAAACTATACTCAAAACTTAAGGACTAGCTTATTTCAACACAGGAACAGCTAATTTCAACTCAGGGATGGATTATTTCAGTTTGAGGTGGCTTGTTTTAATCAGCCCTAATTATGGCTTGTCTTAAGAATAACTTAATCTCATTAAGAGACAACATACATGACCTGATTTTTGAATCTATAAACACACATTTGAGGCTTATTTTTTAAGAGCAAAATGAGGGAATGAATTTGGCTATTTACTAGGCGATTTATGAGTTCAAGACCGTGTTTGCTTGTAATCAAATCAAAAGTAAAGACAAGTTACTTACGTTTGCCCTAATGAATACCAAACATCCCATAAGTTGGGGCCTAAAATGTCCATAACCTGAAAATCCACAACTGAAAGCTAAGCAAAAGATTTAGGATAGATGCACAAATAAAAGGCAAGTTGCAGACCATACCATCACATAATAGTCTTCTTGTTTTCCTTTGAAATGCACTTTCGGAACTCCATGACTACCACCAAGAATATTGTTTACCAAAAACTCAACACTGGGTATCATATACAGTAAAAATTTAGAAAATTTCTAGCAAATGTCAAAAATTTTGAGAGGTAGAACAGTTAACCTATCAACTAGGTATTTAAAACTTCATACCCAATGCTTGTCTATATCATATTTCAATACCTGAAAATAAATAAATAAGGACTATGCATTCTAAACCAATCAACTAAAACTATAAGAACTATAAAAGAACAAATATGCCTTAAAAGAACCATGAAAAAAGAACTTAAATCAAATGAAGTTACCGAGGGGGATATGCACTTGTAATTGCACGGTATCTTTGAAAATAATAATAAAACAATAGATCAACTCTCAGGAAGCTTATGAAACAATCTACTTATAGGAGATGAGATAATTTCTATCTCCATTTTACACCAAATTCAGTCAAAAAGATTTTTGCATAGCAATATGTCACGCCCCACCAAGGTGCACCAGGACCAACCGAGGAGTGCCCCCTAGGTGCGCCAAGACCGACCGAAGAGTACCCCCTAAGTGCACTCGGGAACCAAGGCAAAATAAGGTGCCTTGGACGTTTTAAAGCCAAAGATGAACCAAAGAAGGTTTTAGATCAGCCTAGAAAGGCCTACAACCCTCTCAAAACGTTGCCACAAGGTTCTAAAAGGTTTCAGGATGTTCCACACTCATCTAGGCTCAACCGGGAGGACCTAGAAGACTCCGAAAGGCTCGAGACAGCTCGGGACTAGTCTGAACATCTCCGGAATATTCTAGAAGCCTATAGATAAGTGTAGATCTATATGGAGTTATCTAGAATACTTAAGATATATGTAGATAAGTATGGAATTATCTAGATATCACTAGGCCTTGTAAGATATTTTAGGAGGCGAAATAATGATCGTCAGATCAAAGTGATTCTAGCCGTCCATTGAGGAGGTAGGAGCTTATAAATAGGGCCACCATCTCATTTGTAAACCATCCCACAAATCCCACAAATCCCATAAATCCTTCAAAGCTCTCTTATAGCTTAATAAAGCTTTCCTTTCTTAAGTTCTTATGTGTTTGCCACTATAACACCCCTCACCCGGATTAGGGGCAAGGAGCGTTATATTAACATAAACAGATTCGTATTAACACAGCGGAAGGGTTAACAAATTCGTGTGATATTTTTTTATACACTTTCGAATACAACATACGTTCTTAACTATTTAATACACAACCAATACACATCGATTACTATATACAACATTCTCAATCATAAACATACCATATACTCGTTTTAGTCTAGCTTATACCATTCGGCCAACATCAAAATAATCCACAAACCATTCAAATTATATTTACCATTTGCAATATGTATCAACATACACATGTGAACCGTTTTCTTAAAATTTCTAAGTTCAATAGTTACAACTAATTTAATAAAGCCATACATATCTTATCGAATTGGTTATCATACATTTATGGTTCCATTCGATTAAATTAACCATCTATGTTACAAAGCTATTCTATTTAATTAATCGTTTCTAGATTCTCTTTTCATTCAATTAACACATAGTCATTACCATTCGAATTATACAATTTATAATTTTCTAATTCTCCCAATTAACCATTCGAATAGCATACATAACATTCAAAATCATACTTAGCCGAAACATACATCATGCTTATATATAATTTAAGCATAATGGTTGGTTCATACAATCCATAGTATTTAGTTTCCCTTTACAAAATAATCGGGGTATAAAACGGCTAACCTAATGGTTGCCTAAACAAAACATGACTATCGACAAAAAGAATCGAGCCCTAACATATAAACGGGCTATCTATACCCCATATTTACCCCCCTTACTTACATAACAAAATGTAGGGAAACATTTTAAAAGTCTACATAGAACCGAAATAGTAGTTCATAAACAAGAACAACAAGCCGAACTGCACTAACATGCCAAACGCTAAGCCACCCACCATGAGTATGACAAAGACAGGGAAAATCATACTTAATCTGAGTACGGAAAAGTCTCGGGTTGAGGTTGACGATGCTAGAACCTGAAATTTTAGGGGAAGGCAGGAAGGTTCGAGTGGTAAGTACATTTCGTACTTAGTGAGGAAACCCTATTCTAACCGGTTTCCAATTAACATAGTGATCAAACAAATTTAATCTCACTTTGCACATTAATTCATTCGAATAAGCCAAGCAATATAATCAGCAATATTATCAATAATCAAGCATTAGCCATTCGAACATGTACACAAAGGAATCAAGCAAATTCCATTCGAATGAATTAAGCAAAATAGGACTTATCATCATCTATATCTTATATCATTCATTTGATCATATAAGCAAAGAATTCAAGTAATTTCCATTCGAACACATGCTTCCAAATAAATACTTTTCATAATTTATTTGTACATACAAGCCATGAAACCTAATTTAACCTCTAGGTACCATATCAATACAATCAAGGCTCATAGCATCTCAAACATATCAAGATCACCAAATTAGCATATTATTCGAATACTTCTATAGATAATCTCATTAATTTCTTTCAAATTTCAGATTTCGATTCTTTAATTGCTCTTTTAATCAAATTGCAATGCCTTGGATAGTATAGTTTGATAGGTAATCAAGTCTCGTGTAACAGAGGTTGTGAATCAAATTCACCATGTTAAGGTACCACGTACCAAATCGTATTACATGTAACGTATTAAAAATGTCCGCAGACATTTACAAGTAGGTACACTTACGTACCACAATATCGAGTACACTAACGTACCGATTTTCTTATTGAGCTCAGACTCTAGGCTAGCCGTACTACCTAAGCAGACTGTACACACCAAGGGCTTTGCATTTAAATCTTTAATTTAATCAGATATAATATCAATCGAATTTCAGAATTTCTTAATTAATCCTTTCGATTAATTATTCATGATTCCAATTACCTTAACATGTCATCATACAAGATCATATACAATGGTACATGCTCAATTCGCATACTTCAATCAAAGCTCATATAATTCCATGTTCATATCACAAAAATCAGATTCACATTTCATGGTTCAACACTCAATTGAACATATCAAGCTTAAGCATACATGGAATTGTCATCATATAGTCATGTCACATAATTCAATGTCATGATATCCACCTAGATAATATCATAACAATCAAAAATCAGCATTTCTAAATTCATATATAGCAACACAATTAACAATGAACAATTTCAGATTCAAGTATAGCAATTACCAATTTAATTTCAATCACATAAGCATCATAATCGCATATCACAAGCACAAAATCCGAATTCCATTATTTCCTTCTTCCCTTACTAAATCGAATATTTAATTAGTCAATTTCATGCTTATCATAATCAAAAATTCAGATTAAGTAGTTGGAACTCTAATTCCAACTCTAAGGTTCGTTTCACTCACAAATCGCCGAGCTAGTTCGTAATTCGTACGCCTTTCGCCCGATCCGTATTCGATCCCGGAGTAGCCTCTTCTTCTACCCTTTCACTTCTAAGATCTAGAGCACTCAATACAAACAAATAACAAAAATTTCAGAATGCAATTCATGCAAATTAAGACTGAATTTCTCAATTTAATCGAAACAGTCCCTAAATTATTTAATCCAATTCGACAATTTGCTAAATACTCTAATTCTTTTAATTAACTCTTAAAACCTTCAAATTGACATTCGATTTTACTAAATTTCATATCCTTCAACATAAGGTTCGACTTAACAATACCTATTAAGCTTCAATTTGGCCAATTTTACCGATTCCAAAACCAATTTTCTCACTTTTCCAATTTTGTTCATTTCTGACCACCCAACTTGACACCCTTCGTTCTCCTTGTATACAAGTCCAAATTAAGTGCCGTTTGTTTCTAATTTCAGATTACACATCCAATTTCATCATATCAAAATTTCAGATCAAACCGCCCAGTAATTTATTTTCTACGAATTTTCAAAGTTCACTGTCCAACTCGAATTAAGGCTGGACAGTTTTACATGCTAACACAATTACCTTTTCCAGATTTTACCACAGCTTCAAAAATCTTGATTTAACATTTTTCTTTGATTCTAGACATATTAGAGTAAATCTTATCAAAATTTCAGATCCAAACTCTTATCCTATCATTTTATATGATTTTTCAAAGATACAAGTTATAACACTTACAAATCTGTTACTACCCTTTTTGCATGCATGATGTTCATGTTTTAGACTCTTAATCCTTAAAGGTTCATACTCATTTCTGAATTTCCAGCAACTATGCTCAAGAACAATACTTTTAAGATTTTCTAAACACATTAAAGCCACTGATTTTCCCATGAATTTTTACATATTCGGAAACTATAGAGAAAGGGCTACTTACTTATAATTTTTCCTTGATTTTTCTAATGGACTAACACCAACATGCAAGCTCCTTCTTCCTCACCGAACCTTCAACCTTTTCTCTAGCTTTCTATGTTGTGTTTATGTGTGTGAAAGAAACAAAGTGGGAATAGTGGTTTGGTTGAGGGTGGCCGGCTAAGGAAATGAGAAAGTGGGGAGGGAACACATTAATTGGGATATGACAAAGGGGTCATGTCTCCAACTAATTTCTTAAGTTAATCCTTTATTATTCTTTCAACTCATGTATAAGATCTCTAATTACACTATAATTCCATCTTATAATTAGTAGAAATCCTTATATTTTCATTTTAGCATGCAAGCACTTAGTTTCCATCCTTATTCGGATTGGTCACTAAGTAATTTAACCGAATTCTACCTACACATTTGCTCTCATTTTAATTTGATCCATAAGTACCGATTTTCACTTCGAATATTAAGGAATCTAATCTAATCATTTACTTAATAATTAAATTAGATTCTCTAATTCTTCTAGGCTAATTTTTGGGATGTTACATTTCTCCCCCCTTTAAGAAAAGAATTCGTCCCCGAATTCTTACCTGATTCGAACAATTGAGGGTATTGATTTCGCATCGTTTCCTCAGGTTCCCATGTTGCCTCTTCCATCTTGTGATTCCTCCACAAGACTTTAACAAGTGCAACATTTTTGTTCCGAAGTCTCTTAATTTCCCTATCCAGAATCTGAACAGGTTCCTCTTCATAGGACAGATTAGGATTCAGTTCTACATCTTCCGGCTCTAAAATGTGAGAAGGATCGGATCTATACTTTCTGAGCATTGACACATGGAAAACATTATGGATTTTATCAAACTCACTGGGGAGTGCAAGTCGATAAGCCACTGGGCCAATTCTTTCAGTGATTTCAAAAGGTCCAATGAAGCGAGGACTGAGTTTTCCTCTCTTTCCGAACCGAAATACTTTCTTCCATGGAGAGACTTTAAGAAAGACTTTATCTCCCACATTATGCTGAATATCTCTTCGTTTCAGATCAGCATAGGCTTTTTGTCTATCGAAGGCTTGCTTTAGACGAGAATGAATGATTTGAACTTTCTCTTCTGTTTCTCTGAGCAATTGGGGTCCCAAAACTTTGCTTTCACCAAGTTCGGACCAACACAGAGGTGTTCTGCATTTTCTGCCATACAATGCTTCAAAAGGAGCCATCTGAATAGACGACTGATAGCTATTGTTGTAGGCAAATTCAACTAAGGGTAGGGATTTCTCCCAATTCTTCCCAAAGTCAATTATGCAAGCTCTAAGTATGTCTTCAAGAATTTGAATCACTCGTTCAGATTGACCATCAGTTTGCGGATGGAAAGCTGTGCTTAGATTCAATTTTGTTCCCATAGCTCTCTGTAATGTTCTCCAAAATCTAGAAGTAAATCTTGGATCACGATCAGAGACAATGGAGATAGGAATTCCATGTAGCCGGATTATTTCCTGAATGTACAGATTGGCCAAGGTCTCCAAACTGTAGTTAATGCGAATAGGAATGAAATGTGCTGATTTGGTGAATCGGTCAACAATCACCCAAATAGCATCATATTTCCTGGGAGAACAAGGGAGACCAGTTACGAAGTCCATAGTAATTCGTTCCCATTTCCACTGTGGCAGTACAAGTGGTTGGAGTAGTCCGGTGGGAACTCTATGTTCAGCTTTGACTTTCTGACAATTTAGACATCTGGATACGAAATCATTGATAGCCGCTTTCATACCAGACCACCAATACAGAGATTTAAGATCTTTATACATCTTAACCGATCCAGGGTGGACCGAGAAAGAACTCTGGTGTGCTTCTTCCAGAAGATCTCTTTTCAGACTTTCATTATTTGGAATACAGATTCTATCTTTGAAGTAAAGGAGACCATTTGTATGAATACGGAATCCTTCACCAGATTTTGTATCCAGCTTGGAAATAATATCCTGAAGTTCTGGATCAGCTTTCTGAAGATTTTCAATCCTTGAGATTAGACTGGATTGAATTTGAAGTTCGGACAGATATCCTTGCTTCTGATATACTCGAAGATGAGCATTGATAGCAGTTGGAGCTACAAGAATAAATACCACTTTCTAATCAAATTCTTATTATAACATTTTAAAATTTTAAGATTCAGAGATTAAAGACTTTACCCAATGTCGGTTTTCGACTCAAGGCATCAGCAACTACATTGGCTTTTTCTGGATGATAGTCAATGACTAAATCATAGTCTTTTAATAACTCCATCCATCGGCGTTGTCTCAAATTTAAATCTTTTTGAGTTAGGAGATACTTTAGGCTCTTGTGATCAGTGAACAGATAACATTTTTCACCGTACAAGTAGTGTCTCCAGATTTTGAGAGCAAACACAATCGCAGCAAGTTCGAGGTCATGCGTTGGATAGTTCAATTCATGAGATTTCAATTGGCGTGAAGCATAAGCAATCACATTATCACCTTGCATTAGAACACATCCAAGACCCGCATGTGAAGCATCACTGTACACAGTATAATCTTTGCCCGGTTC
This sequence comes from Hibiscus tridactylites, assembly GCA_958450335.1. Lineage (NCBI taxonomy): Eukaryota > Viridiplantae > Streptophyta > Magnoliopsida > Malvales > Malvaceae > Hibiscus > Hibiscus tridactylites. The sequence goes on along the minus strand of OY288266.1, from coordinate 112,380,067 downwards.
TGGTTGGATTAGAACTGGGGCATGAGTCAAGGCTGCTTTAAGTTGGTCAAAGCTTCTCTGTTGCTTGTCAGACCACTCAAATGGTTGGTCTTTACGAAGAAGTTTAGTCAAAGGTAAGGCTATAGAGGAAAACCCTTTGACAAACCTTCTGTAATAACCAACAAGACCAAGGAAACTTTGTATTTCACTGACATTTCTGGGAGGTCGCCAATCCATGATTGACTGATTTTTCTTCGGATCAACTTTAATTCCTTCTGCAGAAATTACATGACCAAGGAAAGATACTTCCGATAACCAGAACTCGCACTTGGAGAATTTTGCGAATAACTGGCGTTCCCGGAGAGTTTGCAAGACAATGCGGAGATGATCAGCATGTTCTTCATTGTTGCGAGAATAGATCAAAATGTCATCAATGAAAACGACGACAAATTTATCAAGATAGGGCTTGAATACTCTGTTCATGAGATCCATGAATGCTGCCGGGGCATTTGTCAATCCGAAAGGCATTACCAGAAATTCATAGTGGCCATAACGAGTTCGGAAGGCTGTTTTGGACACATCCTCCTCTTTGACTCTCATTTGATAATATCCAGATCGCAGGTCGATCTTTGAGAATACCGAAGCATCCCTAAGTTGATCAAACAGATCTTCTATTCTTGGGAGCGGATATCGGTTCTTGATTGTAATCTTGTTCAATTGACGGTAGTCAATGCAAAGAAACAAAGTGGGAATAGTGGTTTGGTTGAGGGTGGCCGGCTAAGGAAATGAGAAAGTGGGGAGGGAACACATTAATTGGGATATGACAAAGGGGTCATGTCTCCAACTAATTTCTTAAGTTAATCCTTTATTATTCTTTCAACTCATGTATAAGATCTCTAATTACACTATAATTCCATCTTATAATTAGTAGAAATCCTTATATTTTCATTTTAGCATGCAAGCACTTAGTTTCCATCCTTATTCGGATTGGTCACTAAGTAATTTAACCGAATTCTACCTACACATTTGCTCTCATTTTAATTTGATCCATAAGTACCGATTTTCACTTCGAATATTAAGGAATCTAATATAATCATTTACTTAATAATTAAATTAGATTCTCTAATTCTTCTAGGCTAATTTTTGGGATGTTACAGCCACAACGTTGCGCGAGTAAGACTTACTAGTATTGTGTCTCGAACCCTAAACCCTAAACCTTAAAACTCAGTTCACCCTAAACCCTAAACCTTAAAACCAGGTTCACCCATTACCCGACCCATGACCCGACCCGACATCTCCGAAAACTAGGCAAAATCCAACCCAAACACGACCCGGATCTGACCCGAATCCGACCCAAACCCGACACCTATACCTATAGACCCAAAACTCACATGCCTCAGGGCCGAAGCCTTCGCCCAAAAACCACAAAAGCATCCAACCCAAGCCTAAAAAAAATAAACATCCATTTGTTAGGTGAATGGCTTTTTGAGAACCCTTCATTAGAAGTGATGGAGTCGTATCTTTCGGATAAGGGGGTTTCGTAGTGTTGAGTTGTCTGTTGTCTTTGTTCATACTTTAAAGGTTTTTGTGTAATCGTTGCTACGAGTGTTCTTTTCCTCTATTTAGGTTAGAGAGATTTTTAACGAGGCTCATAGAAATGATATCCCTTTTTCACAAAAAAAAAAAACTTCTCATGACATAGACCGTCCGAACAAGCTATAGCAAGAAAATATTACCACTTTTTTCCTTTAAAATAAACTCACATTGAAAACCAAAAAATGAGAGAATAATTTATCAGCTTTCAAATAGACAGTGCACAAAATATTAATTTACATGATTCATGTCAATAGTTTAGACAACTTCCCCACATGTGAAAATTATAGCATGGTTCTTGTTTTCAAGTTTTCCTTTCCAAGCTTTGGATCACCAGAAAGTTTAATTGAATAGTGTTAACGTTTAGAGAATGAAGGTGAAGAAAGGAAAAACAGATAAGGAAAGAGAGACGGTACTCTCTAGATTTTATTAATTGTTGCTGTAATATCTTCAATTGAAGACCAGCCCTTTTATACAAAGACTATACAAGCCATAGGTGAACGGTATCTAACAAACTATTTCCTAACCGTTTCAACCCAAGGGCTCAATAGTCAAAACACAGTAGGTGCAGTTTTACAACAAACTAACTGCACCTAACTAACATAAAACAAACACTAACATCCTATTTACATCTAATATTCCCCCTGCAGGAAACAACTTAAGCAAACCCAAAAACCTGCAAAACAAACAAAACATAAAAGAAAGGAGAAACAACAACAGCAACAAAACTTACCCTGAATTCAGCAGCAAACGATGATCTTGTAGAGAGACCACAGAAAGCTTAAGACGATGTCGAAGAAAAGATGATGCAGACAAAGGCTTGGTTAACACATCAACCACCTGCTCATATGCAGGAACCTCATTTACATGTAACTGACCAGCCATAACTCTTTCTCGAACAAAAAAGAGATCAAGCTCAACATGCTTGAACCGAGAATGCTGCACAGGATTAGAAGAAACAGCTACTGCACTAGTGTTATCAAACCACAAAGTAGGAACACGAGCAAGAGAAAGACACATCTCAGACAGCAAGGACTGAAGCCAAACAATCTCAGACGTAGCAGTAGCAACACTACGAAACTCAGCCTCAGCTGTAGAGCGAGCAACAACATGTTGTTTTCTAGAACTCCAAGACACATGATTACCACAAAAATACACACAGTAACCAGATGTAGACCTCCTGTCATCAGAATCAGTTCCCCAATTTGCATCAGCAAAACCAGTGAGAGTCAAGCAAGGGCTAGCAGAGAAATGTAAGCCATAGTCAACTGTACCCTGAAGATACCAAAGAATTCTCTTGACAGCCAAAAAATGAACATCACAAGGGCGTTGCATAAACTGACAAACTTTGTTCACAGCAAAAGCAATTTCTGGCCTAGTAATGACAATATATTGCAATGCTCCTACAATACTCCTATATTCAGACACATTATCTATAGGAGAGCCATCCTGAGCTGAAAGACGACAACTAGCCACCATTGGTGTAGGAAGAGAATTAGCACAATCAAATCCAGTTCTGTGAAGGAGCTCTAGAATATACTTCTTTTGATTAATCAGAATACCATCAGACACATAGTGAACATCAAGACCCAGAAAATAAGACAGAGGACCCATATCCTTCAAAGAAAAAACCTGATTGAGGTTAACAACAACCTCCTGAATTTCTTCACTACAACTACCAGTGACAATGATGTCATCCACATATACAAGAAGATACACCAGACCTTTATCACCATTCCTAACAAACAAGGAAGAATCAGACTTAGACAACACAATACAATGGTACATGCTCAATTCGCATACTTCAATCAAAGCTCATATAATTCCATGTTCATATCACAAAAATCAGATTCACATTTCATGGTTCAACACTCAATTGAACATATCAAGCTTAAGCATACATGGAATTGTCATCATATAGTCATGTCACATAATTCAATGTCATGATATCCACCTAGATAATATCATAACAATAAAAAATCTGCATTTCTAAATTCATATATAGCAACACAATTAACAATGAACAATTTCAGATTCAAGTATAGCAATTACCAATTTAATTTCAATCACATAAGCATCATAATCGCATATCACAAGCACAAAATCCGAATTCCATTATTTCCTTCTTCCCTTACTAAATCGAATATTTAATTAGTCAATTTCATGCTTATCATAATCAAAAATTCAGATTAAGTAGTTGGAACTCTAATTCCAACTCTAAGGTTCGTTTCACTCACAAATCGCCGAGCTAGTTCGTAATCCGTACGCCTTTCGCCCGATCCGTATTCGATCCCGGAGTAGCCTCTTCTTCTACCCTTTCACTTCTAAGATCTAGAGCACTCAATACAAACAAATAACAAAATTTCAGAATGCAATTCATGCAAATTAAGACTGAATTTCTCAATTTAATCGAAACAGTCCCTAAATTATTTAATCCAATTCGACAATTTGCTAAATACTCTAATTCTTTTAATTAACTCTTAAAACCTTCAAATTGACATTCGATTTTACTAAATTTCATATCCTTCAACATAAGGTTCGACTTAACAATACCTATTAAGCTTCAATTTGGCCAATTTTACCGATTCCAAATCCAATTTTCTCACTTTTCCAATTTTGTTCATTTCTGACCACCCAACTTGACACCCTTCGTTCTCCTTGTATAAAACTCCAAATTAAGTGCCGTTTGTTTCTAATTTCAGATTACACATCCAATTTCATCATATCAAAATTTCAGATCAAACCGCCCAGTAATTTATTTTCTACGAATTTTCAAAGTTCACTGTCCAGCTCGAATTAAGGCTGGACAGTTTTGCATGCTAACACAATTACCTTTTCCAGATTTTACCACAGCTTCAAAAATCTTGATTTAACATTTTTCTTTGATTCTAGACACATTAGAGTAAATCTTATCAAAATTTCAGATCCAAACTCTTATCCTATCATTTTATATGATTTTTCAAAGATACAAGTTATAACACTTACAAATCTGTTACTACCCTTTTTGCATGCATGATGTTCATGTTTTAGACTCTTAATCCTTAAAGGTTCATACTCATTTCTGAATTTCCAGCAACTATGCTCAAGAACAATACTTTTAAGATTTTCTAAACACATTAAAGCCACTGATTTTCCCATGAATTTTTACATATTCGGAAACTATAGAGAAAGGGCTACTTACTTATAATTTTTCCTTGATTTTTTTAATGGACTAACACCAACATGCAAGCTCCTTCTTCCTCACCGAACCTTCAACCTTTTCTCTAGCTTTCTATGTTGTGTTTATGTGTGTGAAAGAAACAAAGTGGGAATAGTGGTTTGGTTGAGGGTGGCCGGCTAAGGAAATGAGAAAGTGGGGAGGGAACACATTAATTGGGATATGACAAAGGGGTCATGTCTCCAACTAATTTCTTAAGTTAATCCTTTATTATTCTTTCAACTCATGTATAAGATCTCTAATTACACTATAATTCCATCTTATAATTAGTAGAAATCCTTATATTTTCATTTTAGCATGCAAGCACTTAGTTTCCATCCTTATTCGGATTGGTCACTAAGTAATTTAACCGAATTCTACCTACACATTTGCTCTCATTTTAATTTGATCCATAAGTACCGATTTTCACTTCGAATATTAAGGAATCTAATCTAATCATTTACTTAATAATTAAATTAGATTCTCTAATTCTTCTAGGCTAATTTTTGGGATGTTACAGCCACAACGTTGCGCGAGTAAGACTTACTAGTATTGTGTCTCGAACCCTAAACTCTAAACCTTAAAACTCAGTTCACCTTAAACCATAAACCCTAAAACCAGGTTCACCCATTACCCGACCCATGACCCGACCCGACATCTCCGAAAACTAGGCAAAATCCAACCCAAACACGACCCAGATCTGACCCGAATCCGACCCAAACCCGACACCTATACCTATAGACCCAAAACTCACATGCCTCAGGGCCGAAGCCTTCGCCCAAAAACCACAAAAGCATCCAACCCAAGCCTAAAAAAAATAAACATCCATTTGTTAGGTGAATGGCTTTTTGAGAACCCTTCATTAGAAGTGATGGAGTCGTATCTTTCGGATAAGGGGGTTTCGTAGTGTTGAGTTGTCTGTTGTCTTTGTTCATACTTTAAAGGTTTTTGTGTAATCGTTGCTACGAGTGTTCTTTTCCTCTATTTAGGTTAGAGAGATTTTTAACGAGGCTCATAGAAATGATATCCCTTTTTCACAAAAAAAAAAACTTCTCATGACATAGACCGTCCGAACAAGCTATAGCAAGAAAATATTACCACTTTTTTCCTTTAAAATAAACTCACATTGAAAACCAAAAAAATGAGAGAATAATTTATCAGCTTTCAAATAGACAGTGCACAAAATATTAATTTACATGATTCATGTCAATAGTTTAGACAACTTCCCCACATGTGAAAATTATAGCATGGTTCTTGTTTTCAAGTTTTCCTTTCCAAGCTTTGGATCACCAGAAAGTTTAATTGAATAGTGTTAACGTTTAGAGAATGAAGGTGAAGAAAGGAAAAACAGATAAGGAAAGAGAGACGGTACTCTCTAGATTTTATTAATTGTTGCTGTAATATCTTCAATTGAAGACCAGCCCTTTTATACAAAGACTATACAAGCCATAGGTGAACGGTATCTAACAAACTATTTCCTAACCGTTTCAACCCAAGGGCTCAATAGTCAAAACACAGTAGGTGCAGTTTTACAACAAACTAACTGCACCTAACTAACATAAAACAAACACTAACATCATATTTACATCTAATATTCCCCCTGCAGGAAACAACTTAAGCAAACCCAAAAACCTGCAAAACAAACAAAACATAAAAGAAAGGAGAAACAACAACAGCAACAAAACTTACCCTGAATTCAGCAGCAAACGATGATCTTGTAGAGAGACCACAGAAAGCTTAAGACGATGTCGAAGAAAAGATGATGCAGACAAAGGCTTGGTTAACACATCAACCACCTGCTCATATGCAGGAACCTCATTTACATGTAACTGACCAGCCATAACTCTTTCTCGAACAAAAAAGAGATCAAGCTCAACATGCTTGAACCGAGAATGCTGCACAGGATTAGAAGAAACAGCTACTGCACTAGTGTTATCAAACCACAAAGTAGGAACACGAGCAAGAGAAAGACACATCTCAGACAGCAAGGACTGAAGCCAAACAATCTCAGACGTAGCAGTAGCAACACTACGAAACTCAGCCTCAGCTGTAGAGCGAGCAACAACATGTTGTTTTCTAGAACTCCAAGACACATGATTACCACAAAAATACACACAGTAACCAGATGTAGACCTCCTGTCATCAGAATCAGTTCCCCAATTTGCATCAGCAAAACCAGTGAGAGTCAAGCAAGGGCTAGCAGAGAAATGTAAGCCATAGTCAACTGTACCCTGAAGATACCAAAGAATTCTCTTGACAGCCAAAAAATGAACATCACAAGGGCGTTGCATAAACTGACAAACTTTGTTCACAGCAAAAGCAATTTCTGGCCTAGTAATGACAATATATTGCAATGCTCCTACAATACTCCTATATTCAGACACATTATCTATAGGAGAGCCATCCTGAGCTGAAAGACGACAACTAGCCACCATTGGTGTAGGAAGAGAATTAGCACAATCAAATCCAGTTCTGTGAAGGAGCTCTAGAATATACTTCTTTTGATTAATCAGAATACCATCAGACACATAGTGAACCTCAAGACCCAGAAAATAAGACAGAGGACCCATATCCTTCAAAGAAAAAACCTGATTGAGGTTAACAACAACCTCCTGAATTTCTTCACTACAACTACCAGTGACAATGATGTCATCCACATATACAAGATGATACACCAGACCTTTATCACCATTCCTAACAAACAAGGAAGAATCAGACTTAGACAACACAATACAATGGTACATGCTCAATTCGCATACTTCAATCAAAGCTCATATAATTCCATGTTCATATCACAAAAATCAGATTCACATTTCATGGTTCAACACTCAATTGAACATATCAAGCTTAAGCATACATGGAATTGTCATCATATAGTCATGTCACATAATTCAATGTCATGATATCCACCTAGATAATATCATAACAATCAAAAATCTGCATTTCTAAATTCATATATAGCAACACAATTAACAATGAACAATTTCAGATTCAAGTATAGCAATTACCAATTTAATTTCAATCACATAAGCATCATAATCGCATATCACAAGCACAAAATCCGAGTTCCATTATTTCCTTCTTCCCTTACTAAATCGAATATTTAATTAGTCAATTTCATGCTTATCATAATCAAAAATTCAGATTAAGTAGTTGGAACTCTAATTCCAACTCTAAGGTTCGTTTCACTCACAAATCGCCGAGCTAGTTCGTAATCCGTACGCCTTTCGCCCGATCCGTATTCGATCCCGGAGTAGCCTCTTCTTCTACCCTTTCACTTCTAAGATCTAGAGCACTCAATACAAACAAATAACAAAATTTCAGAATGCAATTCATGCAAATTAAGACTGAATTTCTCAATTTAATCGAAACAGTTTACGCTCCAAATGATGATTGTGAAAGGTCCCATATGTTCGATATTCTAAAGCACAAAATCTTGAGCATCAATCTCCCAGTGATTATAGGGGGTGATTTTAATATTGTGTCCTCAACTGATGAACGTTCTGGAGGCAGTGTGAGCAAAAGGGCTATTGGAGTTTTCAATAATTTCATTGAAGAATTGGCAGTGGTAGATCTACCATTACAAGGGAGTCGGTTTACTTGGTCAAACTATAGAGATCAACCATCTTTTAGTCGCCTGGACAGATTTTTGATCTCAACAGAAATTCTTCGAATATGGCCGGACTTACTTCAAAGTGTGTTTCCTAAGAGCATTTCTGATCACAATACAATCTGCCTGGCCAAGACGAAAATCTGCTAGGGAGCAAGACCATTTAAATGGTTCAACCACCTTGCCGAAGACAAAGACTATGGTGAGAAAATTAGTGAAGCTTGTAACATGGTTTCGGGAGAAGGCATTGGAACAATGCTGAAAAAGTGCAAGATTGTGTCAAAAGATTGGGTCCGCAAGGAAAATGGTAAAACTGGATTTTCTACACAAGATCTCGAGAAAAAGTGTGCAGAATTTGATGAATTAATTTCAAATGGGAACCAGGACCAGCAGCTAATATCAGAGCTAAGAGAATGTAGAAGATCTCTATGGAGTTGTTACAGAAGAGAGGAACGTGAATGGATGCAAAAATCGAGGTTGAAGTGGGCTATCGAGGGGGACAGAAATACGAGATTTTTCCATCTTATTGCCTCTGCCAGAAGAAGATCAAATCTCATTTCAAGCATAAAAATAGGCGAAGGTAAGCTCTACAAGCTAAAGGAAGTGAAAAAAGCTATCATGGTGCACTTTAGAAATATTTACAATACTTCCAGAACTATACCTCTCAAATTATTCAACTGTGAGCTAAGTCGTATTAGTTTGGAAATGTCAAAGCATTTGGAGAAGCCTTTTACTAATGAAGAAATCTTACGGGCTTTAGATTCGTGCGATAACTCAAAAGCTCCCGGTCCCGATGGCTTCAACATGGGGTTCCTAAAAAAATTCTGGTCCTCTCTCAAGGAAGAAATATGGGATTTCTTTGATAAATTCCATAAGGGCAAAATCACAGATTACTCTTTCAATCATTCTTTCATCGTTTTGATCCCTAAAAATCAAAGCCCGAGCACTATTGAAGATTATAGACCTATAAGCCTCGTGGGATGTATATACAAGCTACTTGCTAAAGTTATAGCTTTAAGATTCGGAGAGGTGCTGGAGGATATTATCGGGGAGAATCAGTTTGCGTTCTGCCCTGGAAAACAAATAATGGACTGTTCGTTAATTGCTAATGAGACGATTGACTACACAAGAAGAAAAGGGCTGAAAGGCGTAGTTCTAAAAGTGGATTTCCGCAAGGCGTATGATACAGTGGATTGGGGTTTTCTATTGACTGTTTTGAGAAAGATGGGTTTCGGAACAATTTTCTGCAAGTGGATACATATGTGCATTTCCTCTGCATACATCTCTGTGTTAGTGAATGGCTCACCAACAGCTCCTTTCGCAATCGGTCGTGGCCTTAGGCAAGGCTGCCCCCTTTCACCAATTCTGTTCAACCTAGTAGCTGAAGCACTAAGTGCTTTAATCAAAAAAGCCATCTCGTTGGAACTGTTCAATGGAGTCCGAATAGGTGACAATAAAGTTGAAATCTCTCACATCCAATTTGCGGATGACCTTATTCTATTCAGTGGAGCTGAGGAAGAACAAATCAAGAATGTGGTGAGAATATTGAAAGGATTTGAACTTGCAGCAGGCTTACGCTTGAATCTGAAAAAATCAAAGCTGCTTGGGATTAATGTTGATCCATCGCTAGTTGATAAATGGGCGTGTATTCTGAAATGTCAAAAGGAAAACTTTCCCACTCAGTACTTGGGTCTTCCGCTGGGAGCTGTTAAGAATGCAACCCAAATTTGGAATCCAATAGTGGAAAAATTTCGGGTTAAACTTTCACCATGGAAATCCAAGCTGCTGTCTTTTGGGGGGAAAATTGCTTTATTAACGGCAGTGTTGGCAAATTTACCTTTATACTTCATCTCTATATTTCCGATGCCAGTATCGATCAAATCTAGAATCACTAGCATGATAACAAAGTTTCTCTGGGGTTCTCTAGACAAAAAATCCATCCATTGGATTAGATGGGAAACCATATGCCTGCCCAAGGCTTGTGGAGGTCTTGGCTTCATTGATTTCAAATTAAAAAACAGAGCACTTCTCAATAAGTGGCTCTGGAGGTACAGCACGGAGCCGAACAGCTTGTGGAGAAAAGTTGTTAGCGCAAAATATCACGAAGACCAGTCGAGTTTACTCCCGACAAACTTAAAACCGGCTAATAAATCGTGGATTTGGAAGAATATTGTCTCACCCCTCTCAATTACAGATGACAAATTCTCTCTTAATCTTAGGTTTATCCTAGGAAATGGCAAGAGAGTAAGATTTTGGGAAGATGTTTGGGTGGGTTCGTCCCCTTTGAAAAATGATTTCCCCAGATTATTCGCACTTGCTTCAAGAAAAGAGGGAGTAGTAGCAGATTTTGGGAAATTCTATGATGATCAGTGGAAGTGGGAAATAGAATTTCGCAGACCTCTTTTTGACTGGGAAAAAAATCTATGGGAAGAGTTTCGGATTTTGATTGAAAAAACAACACCGGGTCAATTCCAAAATGACAGCATACGATGGATAGCTAATTCTAACGGACTGTACTCTTCCAAATCCTTCTGTGATCTCTTATCGCCCAACGACAGAGCTGAAAATGATCTTTGGAAGAAGGTATGGTCGAATTTAGCTCCACCTAAGGTGGAGGCTTTTCTTTGGAAACTGATGCATGGACGGGTACCGACAAGAGTTGAACTCTCTAAAAGAGGGATAACAGGTCAAGCAACACTGTTGTGCCCTCTTTGTTCTGTGGAGAATGAAACAATCTCACATTTATTCTGTCATTGTCGAATCAGCTGGCGCATTTGGCAACGATGGTGCAATGTTTGGGGATCAGCAAGCGTATTACCGGGTAACATCTCATCATTTTACATTTCTTGGTGCTCTATGTTTAATCTTATAAGATTAAAAGAAATATGGCAGCTCTCGTTTCTGTGCATTGCTTGGTCTATTTGGTTATTTAGGAATGATGTTATATTCAAAGGAATCCGGGTAGATGAGAACCAACTGTTTGATATCTGTGTTTTACGACTAGGATGGTGGTGCAAAGTAAAATGGCCAAATTTAATCAGTAAAGCTGATGACATCCTTCTCTGTCCCCATATTTTGAAATCAAAGATAAATAAACAGATAAATTCCAAGCATCATAGTTGGGTGAAGCCTTTGCCAGGTACTCTTAAATTCAATGTAGATGGTGCCGTGGAGGGTGGATTTGGAAAAGCCGGAATTGGTGGAATTCTGAGAAACGCAGAAAACAAATCTTTAATTATGTTCTCCAAACATATTGGCATCATGGATGCCACATCGGCTGAAATTCTTGCAGTAAAAGAGGCTGTTTTGCTTTTTCTGAGTTCAGAATGGGCCAAGAGCTTTACTTTGATCATAGAGTCGGATTGTAGTTCAATAGTTGATTGGTTTGAGCGGCCTATGAAGGCTCCTTCTATTTTCAAGGATACAATCGAAGATTGTCGGAGCCGTTGCAAGGAAATACTGTGGTCGATTCAATATATTCCAAGAGATGCAAATTCAACTGCAGACAGGTTGGCAAAATCTGGAATTTCCAGAAATTCACCACTGTGCTGGATACTAAATTGCTCATAATTTGTCCATCTGGATGTATGGTCAAAGCTCCAGTAGCAGATTGTGTAGGCAAATGCCTATGGTTTATATATTTGATTTGTTGAATGCTTATGTTTGGACAGTAGCTTTATGGTAAGCAGGTGTATTGAAGAAATGCTGCAGCTGTTGGTTAGGAAGGGCGAGCAAACAGTTTGATGAGTGATGATTCTAAACTGTACATGGAAGTTTTGTGTGTGAATTGTAATAGTTTATTATCCATTAACAAGGTGCACTCTTTTTCCTCCATTTTAGGATTAGGGAGGTTTTTTAACGAGGCCCTTGTTATGGAATATTATCAATAAAATATATAATTTTCAAAAAAAAAAATTATTTAACCCAATTCGACAATTTGCTAAATACTCTAATTCTTTTAATTAACTCTTAAAACCTTCAAATTGACCTTCGATTTTACTAAATTTCATATCCTTCAACATAAGGTTCGACTTAACAATACCTATTAAGCTTCAATTTGGCCAATTTTACCGATTCCAAAACCAATTTTCTCACTTTTCCAATTTTGTTCATTTCTGACCACCCAACTTGACACCCTTCGTTCTCCTTGTATACAACTCCAAATTAAGTGCCGTTTGTTTCTAATTTCAGATTACACATCCAATTTCATCATATCAAAATTTCAGATCAAACCGCCCAGTAATTTATTTTCTACGAATTTTCAAAGTTCACTGTCCAGCTCGAATTAAGGCTGGACAGTTTTGCATGCTAACACAATTACCTTTTCCAGATTTTACCACAGCTTCAAAAATCTTGATTTAACATTTTTCTTTGATTCTAGACACATTAGAGTAAATCTTATCAAAATTTCAGATCCAAACTCTTATCCTATCATTTTATATGATTTTTCAAAGATACAAGTTATAACACTTACAAATCTGTTACTACCCTTTTTGCATGCATGATGTTCATGTTTTAGACTCTTAATCCTTAAAGGTTCATACTCATTTCTGAATTTCCAGCAACTATGCTCAAGAACAATACTTTTAAGATTTTCTAAACACATTAAAGCCACTGATTTTCCCATGAATTTTTACATATTCGGAAACTATAGAGAAAAGGCTACTTACTTATAATTTTTCCTTGATTTTTCTAATGGACTAACACCAACATGCAAGCTCCTTCTTCCTCACCGAACCTTCAACCTTTTCTCTAGCTTTCTATGTTGTGTTTATGTGTGTGAAAGAAACAAAGTGGGAATAGTGGTTTGGTTGAGGGTGGCCGGCTAAGGAAATGAGAAAGTGGGGAGGGAACACATTAATTGGGATATGACAAAGGGGTCATGTCTCCAACTAATTTCTTAAGTTAATCCTTTATTATTCTTTCAACTCATGTATAAGATCTCTAATTACACTATAATTCCATCTTATAATTAGTAGAAATCCTTATATTTTCATTTTAGCATGCAAGCACTTAGTTTCCATCCTTATTCGGATTGATCACTAAGTAATTTAACCGAATTCTACCTACACATTTGCTCTCAATTTAATTTGATCCATAAGTACCGATTTTCACTTCGAATATTAAGGAATCTAATCTAATCATTTACTTAATAATTAAATTAGATTCTCTAATTCTTCTAGGCTAATTTTTGGGATGTTACAGCCACAACGTTGCGCGAGTAAGACTTACTAGTATTGTGTCTCGAACCCTAAACCCTAAACCTTAAAACTCAGTTCACCCTAAACCATAAACCCTAAAACCAGGTTCACCCATTACCCGACCCATGACCCGACCCGACATCTCCGAAAACTAGGCAAAATCCAACCCAAACACGACCCAGATCTGACCCGAATCCGACCCAAACCCGACACCTATACCTATAGACCCAAAACTCACATGCCTCAGGGCCGAAGCCTTCGCCCAAAAACCACAAAAGCATCCAACCCAAGCCTAAAAAAAATAAACATCCATTTGTTAGGTGAATGGCTTTTTGAGAACCCTTCATTAGAAGTGATGGAGTCGTATCTTTCGGATAAGGGGGTTTCGTAGTGTTGAGTTGTCTGTTGTCTTTGTTCATACTTTAAAGGTTTTTGTGTAATCGTTGCTACGAGTGTTCTTTTCCTCTATTTAGGTTAGAGAGATTTTTAACGAGGCTCATAGAAATGATATCCCTTTTTCACAAAAAAAAAAAACTTCTCATGACATAGACCGTCCGAACAAGCTATAGCAAGAAAATATTACCACTTTTTTCCTTTAAAATAAACTCACATTGAAAACCAAAAAAATGAGAGAATAATTTATCAGCTTTCAAATAGACAGTGCACAAAATATTAATTTACATGATTCATGTCAATAGTTTAGACAACTTCCCCACATGTGAAAATTATAGCATGGTTCTTGTTTTCAAGTTTTCCTTTCCAAGCTTTGGATCACCAGAAAGTTTAATTGAATAGTGTTAACGTTTAGAGAATGAAGGTGAAGAAAGGAAAAACAGATAAGGAAAGAGAGACGGTACTCTCTAGATTTTATTAATTGTTGCTGTAATATCTTCAATTGAAGACCAGCCCTTTTATACAAAGACTATACAAGCCATAGGTGAACGGTATCTAACAAACTATTTCCTAACCGTTTCAACCCAAGGGCTCAATAGTCAAAACACAGTAGGTGCAGTTTTACAACAAACTAACTGCACCTAACTAACATAAAACAAACACTAACATCCTATTTACATCTAATATTCCCCCTGCAGGAAACAACTTAAGCAAACCCAAAAACCTGCAAAACAAACAAAACATAAAAGAAAGGAGAAACAGCAACAACAACAAAACTTACCCTGAATTCAGCAGCAAACGATGATCTTGTAGAGAGACCACAGAAAGCTTAAGACGATGTCGAAGAAAAGATGATGCAGACAAAGGCTTGGTTAACACATCAACCACCTGCTCATATGCAGGAACCTCATTTACATGTAACTGACCAGCCATAACTCTTTCTCGAACAAAAAAGAGATCAAGCTCAACATGCTTGAACCGAGAATGCTGCACAGGATTAGAAGAAACAGCTACTGCACTAGTGTTATCAAACCACAAAGTAGGAACACGAGCAAGAGAAAGACACATCTCAGACAGCAAGGACTGAAGCCAAACAATCTCAGACGTAGCAGTAGCAACACTACGAAACTCAGCCTCAGTTGTAGAGCGAGCAACAACATGTTGTTTTCTAGAACTCCAAGACACATGATTACCACAAAAATACACATAGTAACCAGATGTAGACCTCCTGTCATCAGAATCAGTTCCCCAATTTGCATCAGCAAAACCAGTGAGAGTCAAGCAAGGGCTAGCAGAGAAATGTAAGCCATAGTCAACTGTACCCTGAAGATACCAAAGAATTCTCTTGACAGCCAAAAAATGAACATCACAAGGGCGTTGCATAAACTGACAAACTTTGTTCACAGCAAAAGCAATTTTTGGCCTAGTAATGACAATATATTGCAATGCTCCTACAATACTCCTATATTCAGACACATTATCTATAGGAGAGCCATCCTGAGCTGAAAGACGGCAACTAGCCACCATTGGTGTAGGAAGAGAATTAGCATAATCAAATCCAGTTCTGTGAAGGAGCTCTAGAATATACTTCTTTTGATTAATCAGAATACCATCAGACACATAGTGAACCTCAAGACCCAGAAAATAAGACAGAGGACCCATATCCTTCAAAGAAAAAACCTGATTGAGGTTAACAACAACCTCCTGAATTTCTTCACTACAACTACCAGTGACAATGATGTCATCCACATATACAAGAAGATACACCAGACCTTTATCACCATTCCTAACAAACAAGGAAGAATCAGACTTAGACAACACAAAACCAGTAGACAGAAGATAGGATTTCAGCTTCTCAAACCAAGACCTAGGAGCTTGTTTAAGCCCATACAAAGCTTTGTTCAACTTACACACCAAAGGAGTATGAGAATCATCCAAACTAGACTGCTCATAACCAGGAGGTTGAGTCATATATACTTCTTCTTTAAGATCCCCATTTAAAAAAGCATTATTTATGTCAACTTGTCTCATTTCCCACCCTTTTGAAATAGCTAGAGAAAGAATAACTCTAACTGTAACAGGCTTCACTACAGGACTAAAAACCTCATGAAAGTCAATTCCAGCTTCTTGTAAATAACCTCTAGCAACCAACCTTGCTTTGTATCGAGCCACAGAGCCATCCGGATTCCTCTTCACCTTGAAAAGCCACTTACAACTCACAACCCTTCTATTTGGAGGTAAAGGTACAAGTGTCCAAGTATTGTTCTTCAACAATGCATCATACTCAGACTGTGCAGCTGCTTTCCAATGAGGCCATCTAAAAGCTTCCTTTATATTCCTAGGTTCCTTGTCCTCTTCACAAGATACCACTTGAGTTTGAAAAACCTTGGGCTTATAAAT
Organism: Hibiscus tridactylites; assembly: GCA_958450335.1. Classification (NCBI taxonomy): domain Eukaryota; kingdom Viridiplantae; phylum Streptophyta; class Magnoliopsida; order Malvales; family Malvaceae; genus Hibiscus; species Hibiscus tridactylites. The sequence continues at coordinate 112,363,695 of OY288266.1, read as the reverse complement.
TCCATTCTTACTCCTAGTCACCATAGAATGCCTGTTACCCTCTTTAGAAGAACCTACTATACTAGAATCAGTTGAAGGAGGGGCAACAGACTCAAGTTCCACAGACACAGGCACTTGAGAGCAAGGTTCAATAAATTCACAACCAACAGAAAAGGGTTCAACTACAGGATCAACACCAGTATTGCTAACAGACATAAAATGCTCATGAACATTAGAAACAGTAGTTTGACCAGGAATGACATCATCCTCTGAACTAAGACTAGGAGTAGAAGATCTCAAAGTTTCCTCAACACCAACAATAGGCAAAGTAAAAGAAACAGTAGGAGGAACCTGAGCAACAACCTCAGGAGCCTCTGCAGCAGCAGGAAATGAAACATGGCCAACAGGAGATAAAAGAGGAGAAGGAGAAGAGATAACCTGAGCAACAGACTCAGTAGCCTCTGCAGAAGATGGAAATGACCCACCAGACACAGGCAACTGCCCTGAAGAGACTGCCTCTGAAGATGTCTGAAGCACAGCCTCCCCTGTAGCCACAGGAGAAACATGGTCTATGGGTGAAGCAGGAGTAGCTACAACTGAAGCAGACCCTTGAATACCAGCAGTTGCAAACACAGCATTAGCATCTTGAGCAACAAAATCATCAATTGAAGAAGAAACAACAATTAAAGGTGTACTATGCTGACTAGCATCACTCACAGAATCAGCAGGCTTCTTACTATTATATGGAAAACAACATTCATCAAACACAACATGCCGAGAAAGAATAACTTTACCACCTTCATCCATACACTTGTAACCCTTATGAGAAGCACTATACCCTAGAAAAACACACTGCTTAGATCTGAACTCTAATTTATTCTTATTGAAAGGCCTTGTATAAGGAAAACAAGCACAGCCAAAGGTTCTAATAAAAGCATAATCTGGTGTTTTCTTATAAAGAATTTCATAAGAAGATTTGCCTTGCAAAACAGGAGATGGAAGCCTATTAATGAGATAGACTGAAGTAGTAAAAGCATAGGACCAAAACTGTAAACTCAAACCTGACTGAGCAAGCAAAGTGAGACCCATCTCCACAATATGCCTATGCTTCCTCTCAGCCTTCCCATTCTGCTCAGAGGTGTAAGGACATGAAACCCTATGCTGCACCCCATGAGTAAGCAACCAATTCTTCAAACTTAAGTATTCAGTCCCTCCATCAGTCTGAAGAGCCTTAATCTCAACCCCAAACTGTACCTCCACTAAGGCATAAAAGTTAAGAAAACACTGAGCTACATCTGACTTTCTGCGCAACAAATACAGCCATGTATGTCTACTAAAAACATCAATAAAAGAAACATAATATCTATAACCTTCAGAAGTAACAGAAGCTGGTCCCCAAACATCAGACACAACTAAGTCAAACAATTGAGTATACTCAGTATAAGAGGAAGTAAAAGGAAGCTTATGTGCTTTCCCTTGCAAGCAAGGTGAACACACCTGTGACATCTTATTCATATCACCTCCTATATTACAAGTTTTCAAAACAGACTTAAGAAAAACATCAGATGGATGTCTCAGGCGTTTATGCCACAAACTGAAAACATCAGATGAAGAAGAAACAGAAGCAACAAAAGGAGAAGAAGACAACACTGAAGTAACAGGAACTCTGTCAACAGCTGCAACAGGAGAAATCAGCTGATACAACCCTTCATGTGTGAGCCTCCCCTGGAGCAGCACACTGTGATTCTGAGCATCCTTCACACAACAACCATTAGAAGAGAACTCAAAGATAACATCATTATCTCTAACAAATTGAGATACAGACAAAAGGTTTTTCTGTATAGAAGGAACATGCAACAGATTGTGCAAAGCAAGAGACTTATAGGCAGTAGAAATGCACCCTTTACCAACATGAGAAATAGGAACACCAAGACCATTGCCCATCAACAAAACATTGTTACCTGAATAAGGCACAACAGACTGAAGATTAGAAGAATCATGTGTGATATGATGCGTGGCTCTAGAATCAGGATACCAGGCAGCATCAGTAGAAGAAGGAGGCAATGAAGAAGCAAAAGACATAGGAGCAGTAGGGCCTGAAGTAGGGCCTGGAGAAACAGAACGAACAACATTTCCAAATGAAGAAGGAGGACATCCTACAATAGGAGAAAAGGTTGGGCCACCATAAGGAGAGGGATACAAAAAAGGAGGAGCAGAGAAAGGAGTATGCCCAGGAACAGATTGACCAAGATAGGGATACACCCCAGGATGTGTAGGATACACAAAATTAGGTGAAACAGAAAAAGGTCCTGGACTCAAAGAGTGAGAATAGGCCTGCATAGATGGTTCAGACTTCTGAGGATAAACATTGCGAGGAGGGTTATTGTTATACTGAGAACCGCCATTAAAACCATCCTTACTATCAGAACTATACCCTGAGAAGCTCTGATCAAATCTTCTGTAGCATTTCTGAACTGTATGACCCATACGACCACACAGCTGACATTGTGGCCTGTTCGAACCAAACCTACCTCTACCCCTTCCTCGAAAGTCATTTGAACCACCTCTGTACCCACTAGAATAAGCCTGAGAGGTATCCTCTGAGAAACCCTGAGAATTATCTTGAAACCCTTTCTTATCACTGGATTTATTTTCTTGTTGAACAACAAGATTAGCATGAACAGGAATGTTGTCTTGTAAAAAGACATGTTGTCTGGCCTCACACTCAAGAAGCATTTCAGTGAGTTTTTCCAAAGAAATAACATCACGAGAAGCTGCAGCAATCACAGACTCAAACTCAATCGACAACCCAGCCAAAATAACACTAACTTGTTCTTGCTCGGTAATAACACTCCCAGCTGTACTAAGAGAATCACACAACATTTTAATCTTAGCCAAATAAGAGCTAACAGTTAGACCACACTTCTTCTGTGTATGAAGACTATGTCGAAGAGAAGAAACCTTAGCAACAGATTTTGCAGCATATAACCTAGTAACAGTACCCCAAACAGAACTAGCAGAATTGCAACCAGACAGATTAGGTAACACATCAGAACTCACAGTGGTTAACAACCAGGATGCTAACAACTTATCCTGTCTACGACGAGCCAACTGCTCAGGAGTTTCAGCAGTCCTACCAGGCTCAGGCACAACACCCTGACTAGACGAGGAGTAATCAGACGACAAAAACTCAGTTAAGCCATATCCCTCAATTATCAAATTAACTTGTTGTTGCCAAAGAGAGAAATTCGTTTTAGTAAGCTTAACAATATCATGCTTCGGAATATGTTGAACCATGAACACAGGATTAGACTCAGAAGGCATGACGAGACAAAAACTCTTGTAGACAATTTCACAAACACTTTGCGTGCAGAAACCAAACACTAAGCAAACCACCAGAAATAGAGTAAACAAACACAGATCCTCAACCAAACACAGCTCAACCAGATCACGATTAAACAAACACAGATCGCAACAAGAAAAGAGATGTACTAAGGCAGCCAAAACGCATAAAAAATCAGAGGTTCAACACAAATAAACCAAAGATACTCAGATCAAGACCGTAGAAATCAAAACAACCACTAGAACACTCTGTTACCAATGAGTCATTACGAGTGAACATGCTGATGGTTAACACAGATAACTACAAACTATAGATCTCAAATCTGAAAGAGAAGCGCAAGAGAGTAGAAAGATTGTACCGGAATAGCCTCCACAATCGCAGAAACAGAAACGATAACAAGCAATCCGAGAAGACAACCCGTTACCTCAAGCAAATCTCAGAGAGCGCAGGAGCCTTAGTACAAATCAACCTTGTTGAAGACGGATACAAGCACAGCACTGGAACACCGCATCAAACGAATACGAACGCAGCACAACGGAAGTCCACCAGAACCACAATAGCGACTGATACCATGTTAACGTTTAGAGAATGAAGGTGAAGAAAGGAAAAACAGATAAGGAAAGAGAGACGGTACTCTCTAGATTTTATTAATTGTTGCTGTAATATATCTTCAATTGAAGACCAGCCCTTTTATACAAAGACTATACAAGCCATAGGTGAACGGTATCTAACAAACTATTTCCTAACCGTTTCAACCCAAGGGCTCAATAGTCAAAACACAGTAGGTGCAGTTTTACAACAAACTAACTGCACCTAACTAACATAAAACAAACACTAACATCCTATTTACGTCTAATAAATAGATTTTCTGAATAAAGAAAAAACTTGTATAATTAACCAAAAAATATAACATATTATACATGCAAAAACAATAAAAAGCTACATCAATAAACTGACAGTAGTAGTTAAACCTAACAAGGCATAACCATCACAACTGCTACAAAAATAGGTTTAAAGACTCTGTGAAACTACAGTGACTGGTGAGGTATATCAGTTCATAAATAGCCATTCAAAGATTTAATGTAAATAAAACTTCCGGCCATTGCTAAACCATAAGTGTACCAAAACAATGCAGCAAACACTTATGGTTTTAGAACTAGCTTGGTAAAACTAACAAGCACTACATTATGGAGTATCCAAAATTTAAACTGCTATAGATAGTGTTTCTAGCAAGTTAAATTTAGCATGTATGTTTAATTGAACAATTAAAAATAAACTAGATTTGAAATTTATTAATTGGCTTAGTGGTCATAGATGCTAATCTGTTACCCACCTCACATTTGCTTATTGTAACAGCATTGAATTAAAAAAACCAGATTTTAACTTTTAATAATTCAACATCCAATTCTAAAAAATATACAGCTCATTCACTTAAAACCAGTAAGTTGTACACTAAATTTAAAGCATGAAACCTACATTATACATTGTAGTCAAGAACGTCAACAACGAAACATGGCTGCTGTTTTGGTGTTCTAATCGAACAATGTGATGGTATCAGTAAGTTTCCTTATCGTATTACTGCCTTGAACCAGAGCGCTGCCTTGAACCATACATGAGAAAAATGTCTTATGCGTCGCTGCCATCCACGAGTTGCCTTCATTGTATCAGTAAGTTTCCTTATCATATTACTGCATCTCTGTGGTAGGGAAAAGATCACTAATGGAAGCAGGTCAGTTTATTGGAATCCGGTCATAATCTGAAAAGGTAAAGATGGGAAACAAATACATCATCAAAGTGATGGTACAAGCAGGCATAAACCTTAAAAATCATGTTCCCAGATAGGAAAAATATTGGATGTAATGCACGGCTAAACTGGTTTGTTTTTCAATCACACACATCATGTTCACAATACTGTAGATCGTGGGAAGTGACCAAAAGCACAAATGGAAAGTAAAGTTTAGCAGCAAAGACTAAGCTTTGTATTAGGGAAATGTTAATAGAGGCAAGTCGGAGGTGGGGGCTTAATTCTGAAACTGGACTTTGCGAAGGCTTATGATTGCATTAAATGGGAGTGTTTAGACCAAGTTATGGTTCGATTGGGTTTTGGCTCGGTGTGGCGTAATTGGGTGCTGGAATGTGTCAGCACAACACGCTTATCTGTTTTAGTAAATGGTTCACCGACTAGTGAATTTGCGATGCATAGGGGGCTGCAACAGGGTGATCCGCTATCACCGTTGTTATTTGTGATTGTAGCGGAAATGTTACATCAGTTCCTACGAAAAGCAACAGAATTAGAAGTGATTAAAGGAGTGACGGTGGCGGATGGGTGTGATGTGTCCCACTTACAATTTGCTGATCCTTTTCTTCCAAGCGAAGGTATGCTTTGCTAGAAATTTGAAGCGACTCCTGACTTGTTTTGAATATGCGTCTGGTTTGAAAATTAATTACGCGGAATCGAGATTGTACGGAGTAGGAGTCGAGGAAGATATAGTAGCGAACATTGCTTCTATTTTGGGATGTGAGTGTGCTGATTTGTCGATTACATACTTGGGTTTACCGTTGGGTGTTAATCCGCGGAGTTTGCAAATGTGGGATCTATTACTCCAGCGATTTCGTAAATGCCTGGCAGGTTGGAAGCGTGATGCATTGTTATTTGTTAACTAAGTATTATTAGCATTGTCGCTATATTACATGGGATTATTTTTGGTCCCGCACAGCATCATAGCCAAAATTGATCGGATAAGGCGTAGATTCTTGTGGGGAGCCTTGGATACAAAAATTAAAATGAGTCATGTGAATTGGTCTATTGCTTGTTGGCCTCGACAGTATAGGGGGCTGGGTGTGGTGGATTTACGCGCGCGAAATTTGGCGTTATTGGCTAAATGGCGTTATGAGGACTCGTTGTGGCGTGCGATTATTGATGCCAAGTATGGTTGTAATATGGTCCGGTGGCGACCGAATGATGTTGGATTACGAAAGATGTCCATGGTTTGGCGACAAATAGTCGAAGTGCAGGGAAATGTGGAAGTGAGTCGATTTATGGGAAATTCGCAATTTATTTGGAAGATAGGCGCTGGTAAGAAAATTTCATTTTGGCAAGACATTTGATGTAGTGCGGAACCTTTGGAGGTGCTGTTCCCCAGGCTATTTCGTTTAGCTATCGATAAAAGAGCGATGGTCAATGATTATACGAGAGAAGGTAGATTCGAGCATGAGGAATGGGGCAATTTTTTGGTAGATCATTGCGGTCCTTTGAGGTGTCTCAAGTGTATGAACTACGAATATATTTATGGGGATTTCGCCTTTATCCTAATTTTGTAGATAGACTCATTTGGACACCTTCTACTACGGGTGAATTCTCCGTGGCAGGGTTATATAAGCTGATGCAATCGTTTAGTCTTGAGGTGAATGTTGAGTTGACAGCGATTTGGAAGCTGCACATTCCTCTCAAAGTACAATATTTTTGTGGTTTGTCATGCTGGATAGGTTGCCGATGATGACCATATTGCAAGGGCGTGGAATGAGTGTTGCGGCGGAAGCGTCCCTTTGCTGTTGGTGTCGTGAGGTGGAGGAATCTTTGGACCACATTGTGTTTAGTTGACCGGTTGTGTGGGAGGTGTGGTTGTGTTTTTTCCGATGGTGGCAAGTGGTCATGGTGCAGCCGAGTGGGTTTGTGGGGCTTATGGCACAATGCTTTGACAGTTTATTTGTTGGTCGGGTGCGCGAGTGGTGGTTGGCATGTTGTGCGGCGATTGTATGGACGTTGTGGTTGGCGAGGAACAACTGTATTTTCAGTGGTACGAGGGCAAGGTCGGGGGAAATATTCTTCTTGATTAAGACCCGAACGATGTATTGGGTGCGGATGGGTCTTCCCACGGGTGTGATATTGGAGTCGACATGGTGGGAATGCCCATGGCGTTGTAGTTTTCAGCCACATTGTGAGTCGTTCCGGGTCAACGTTAGGTGGGAGAGGCCACCCACAGGAGTGTTGAAATTTAATGTTGACAGATCTGCTAGGGTGAAAGCTGGATGTGGTGGTGTTTTGTGTAACGAGTTTGGACATATAATAGCATTGTTTTCGGGGCCGATTGGGATAGCAGATTCAAATGAAGCGGAATTACAAGCAAACTATTTTGCGTTAGAAATGCTACTTTAATCGAAGGATGTCCAATTACCAATAGTGATCGAATCGGATTCTACAACGTCTATTGTATGGCTACTACACATGGAAAAACGGCCGTGAAAATTTTGGTGTTGGTTGCGGAGGATTGATGAGGCGTGTGCAGCGATGAGTGATGTGTGTTTTCATCATTTTTATCGTGAGGCGAATAGGCTAGCGGATGCCCTTGCTAAGAGTGGTGTGGATCGTCCTATGTGGTTTCAGCGTTTCGGATTGATAAGTATTTATTTTGGTTATGTTTTTAGTCCTTGTTTTGATCGAATATATATGTTTAAATGACCTAATTGGGCTATTTTTGTGTTGTTCTCGTGCAGGTTACGTAATGCCGGAAATGAGTTGAAGTGCTGCAGAAAATACTGAAGTTGTGGGCAGATTCATGGGCATGAACCAGGGCATGAATGTTGACTGGGCGCCACATCAGCACCTTCTAGAAGATGACGTCATCAAGCCTGATAACTTATCAGTCCACTTATCAAGATAGCTTATCATCCGATTTTTATCTTAAAATTCAAAACTTGGATATTTATCTTATGTAATTTTATTTAAATTTTTTAGGATTTATCATCTTAGGTTTTTAGGGTTTTTCAACTACTATAAATACCCCACTTTGGGGGTGAATTATTCATCAAACATTTTCCATTGTTCTCTTCTTCCTTGAGTAATAAAGCTCTCCATTTTTCTCTATTTTCTTTTCTCCATTTTTCTTTATTTATTTTATTAAGTATGGTTTTTTCACAAACCATGCTTAACTAAATTTCTTTTAGCCAAAAGCAACGCCAAACCCGACAAACCTCGTGAGATTAGGAAAATACTTCAATCCTTCAACAACTCCTTTTTAGATTCTCTGTAAAATTGATTAGGCAATCGGCCTAATCTTTAGGCATCGCAATTGTTTCATTCCGAGAGCGCGCATCGGCTTGAAGTGGTTTAGACCCATCGTTGGGGACGGGGAAAAGCTTGTAGCCAATTCAACTCCCTAAGAACAAACTTAGTGGCGGTCCACTAAGGGGAATCAAGATCGGAAACAATTCTCATCGAGACGAATATCCGAGCACGGGCTTCTCCAGCACTAACTTAGATTTGAGTTAGCATCGATTGCCGTGGCTAATTCACTAAAGTTTGACTTAAAGGATTGCCCTGGGAGTCGAATTTACCAACGAGAAGTAAGTTACAAGGGTTGGGCCTTGTAGACTGTAACCTGTAGGAAAGTCGATGAAAAATCAACTTCAGTGATTGAAGATGTCGTGGCAAAGCGTGGCTTGAGGCTATTTCTATCCATAATTCATTCTCAACATTTATTTTTACGTTTTTATTATTTTTCTCATTCAAATCACTATTCTAAAATCCCCCTTTATTTTCTACAGGTTATTGGTCTAAATCAGAAGAAAGGTGTTAGAGTTCCTATTCCCTGCGGATCGACCCTTACTCTCGCTATATTAATTTAAATCTTATTTATTTTGAGTTTAAGGTTTTATTTTTGACACTATACGACGCATGTCAAAATTGGCGCCGTTGCCGGGGAATACGATAAAGTACTAATATCGTTTTATTTGATTTATGACCATGAGCAATCCGGGAGAACAATTTGATCTCATCCCGGAAATCGAAGCACTAGCCCGAAAGTTGAACGCACAAACACTTCGGGAAAAGAAAAACAAAAGACGCCAACAAAGATTCGAACGCGATCTAGAAATCACATCCGAACAGAGTCGAATTAAGAGCCTAATCCGATGGGAGACGAAAATCAAACCATTCGCCAATTAAATGCGGCGCCCGATGGCCAACAACCGATGTGTATAACCTTCCCAAATGGCGAAACACCGTTCGTGCTAAAAACGGGTTTGATCCACCTCCTACCTACCTTTCACGGCTTGCCAACAGAAAATCCTCACAAACATTTGAAGGAATTTCACATGGTTTGTCTAAGCACAAAGCCACAGGGAGTATCCGATGACCAAATCAAACTTAGAGCTTTTCCATTTTCCTTAGCTGATATAGCGAAAGATTGGTTATTTGATTTACCCCCTAATTCTGTTACAACATGGACTGACATGGCTAAACTTTTTCTTGACAGGTTCTTCCCTGCAGCGAAAGCAAGCGAAATTAGGCGCAGCATCCTAAGCATTCAACAAAAAGAAGTTGAATCCTTGTATGAATACTGGGAGAGGTTTAAAAAGTTGTGTGCAAATTGTCCACAACATGGGTTGTCGGAACAAACCCTCATCCAATATTTTTATGAAGGATTAACGCCTATGGACATGAAGGTGATAGATGCGGCAAGTGGCGGAGCTCTAGTCAACATGACACCAACAGCAGCTAAAACGCTGATATCAACCATGGCCGCCAACTCTCAAAGATTCAATCAGTCTAGCGAACCATCTCGAAGGGTTCGCGAGGTAAGTACATTTTCATTGGAAAATAAAATCGATAAATTAGCTGAAATAGTGCAAACCCTTGTTGCAGATAAGAGAAGAACAACTAGACTTTGCGGAATCTGTACTAGTCCAGAACATCCGACAGACTGTTGTCCGATGATTCAGGAAGAAGATGTCGCCCAAGCCAACGCCATAGGAAATGCATATAATCAGGGATGGAGAAACCAATCAAACTTCGGTTACGAGCAAAACCAGAGGCCAAATCAAGCTTATCAACCAACTGCACCACAACAATATCAACCGCAGAAGCCATCGTTGGAGTCAATTGTTGAAAAGTTAGCTCTAGCCCAAGAAAGACCGAAGCTCACTTTGAAGCAATTGATAAACAAATAAGTCAACTGACGTTAGCGGTAAGTCGCTTAGAATCCAAGGGGAAATTACCTTCTCAAACGGAGCCTAATCCAAGAGAGAATGTGAACACCATCACTCTACGAAGCGGTACAGTCATCGAACCTAAAGCTAAAGAAGATGGCGTACAAAAAGAAGAAAAAGAGAAGAATTTCTCGTAGGGAAATGCTCAGTTGGATAAAGCGCAAGAACTGGAAGAAGTATTTGCCACAATGCCTGTAGTCTGAACCAGGTCGTCGAGCTAAACGACGATAAACAAGCGCTAGATGGGAGGCAACCCATTTCTTTTTATTTTAATTATTTTTTATTTTATTGTATTCCATTTTAAACTGCATAATTTAATGTTATTTAAATTTTCTTTTTAGTTAAAAAAACAAAAAAAGACAAAAAAAGAGAAGAATTGAAATCATCTAATCTGTTTAAAGATTTTTTAATTTTGATTTTTTTCTTTTATCAAATTTATCTTCATTATTTTTAATATTTGTTTTTGAATATTTTCTTATCTACTTTTAAATTTATTTTTATCTCATTTTATCTATCTTTTTGAATTTATTATCTCATCATTTTATCTTTTTTATTTTTTGAATTCTATTTTTTATCTGATCTTTTATTTATTTTATTTGCAGATGATTTAGGTCGAATAAAAGATGAGAAGCTATCCTTTTCAACAAGATTTGATGGGCCCAATTTTTAAATGGTATTATTTGTTATCACCCGTCCAAATCTTAAACATATACATCACCTTATATATCTTATCCACCACCGGTCAAGACCCCAATTTCAACCCAATCACCATAAAATTCGTGAACCCCACCTGCCGCATATCTACCAAAACCCAATTTCAACCCAATTTCAAACTTTGACCTACACACCCCCAAGCACCCATTAAATCCTTCTTATTTATTTCCTCACCTACCGCAAGTCTACCAAAACCCTTCTCTCCTTACTTCTTCACCAGCCACCCGAAAACAACCCTACACACCATCGTTGGAATGCCTCGCACCAGGAACCAAGCTCGCCGGCTTCCACAGCAGCCACCACTCGTCATCAGTGGCAATTGATTAGGGGAGTCTCTCATTTCCTCTCTTTTATTTTAATTTTTCATTTTGGGACAAAATGCATCTAAGTGAGGGGAAGGGAGATATGCTTATCAATTTTTATCTTGCTTATCCATCTTGATTGTTCGCTTGAAATCTTGGATTTATTAATTTAAGTTCTTTGTTTAAATCCTTAATTTCGTATTGTCTCACTGTTTTCACATGGTTCTAAATCTATCTTGTTAGAAAATTCTAGGTTGCATGGTAGATTTTTGGCATGATTAATTTTTAATCTTTTATATGACATTTTATTTCTCTATTAATCCACATGATGCTTACCTAAGTACACAAGACATATTTGTGAGTTTTTGAGCCTAATGAGCATGCATGATATTTGCTCTTTGTTTCTTTGAGTGTGCCTAGCTAAATTAGTTGCATTCTAGAACTTGTTTTTAAATTCTTTTTGAGATTACATTGATTGATTATGATGCTTTAATATGATAGAGACACTAGGTTTTAACCATTTCTCTTCCCAAATAAATCACCTACCATTTAATTAATTTCCCCTAGTGAAACAATCTTTGAGCCTTAACTTTTTTCTTGAAAATTACTACATTTTAAGCCTAATCCAATTTTCTTCTCAAATCCATCACTTTTGTTCCCTTTTTCAAGACAAAAATCGTCTTAAAAAAACAGATTCGAATAAGTGCAGCGCAGCAGCTAAAAATACACTGTGCAGAATTGATTCGAATATACAGTGCAGAATTGATTCGAATATACAATGTAAGAAATTGTTCGAGTCTGCAGAAAAATAAAACCAGAAAAAAAACAGTGCAGTTCGAAAAGAAAAAAAAAGGTACACTGTCGAACAGTTTTGGTTCGAATGAAAAAAAAAACAGTTTCGAATATATTTTTTGGGATGATTTTTTGTCTTGAATTTTAGCCCTTATTTTCAGCCTTTATCCTACCCTTACCTTAGCCCCATTACAACCCTTATCTAAGACCTCTTGATTTTTGCATCATATTCATGTTAGTAGTGGAGATTAGATTTAAACACAAGCTTATGGTTATGCTCTAATTAGCTTTGGCTCGAGTGATTTTTCTCTACCCTTAAACACTTTGAGTGACATGAGCGATTCCTTGTGAGGGTACTTGGTTTGCATCATTGATGTTAGTAGAGGTTTAGAATGTCGTTTTTGCTTTAAATTGTTAGTCTTGCCATTTATCTATTTTTGCTCCTTAGTTTTCTCTCATATTTAGATGCTTAATCATATTGAGAACTTTTGAGACTTCGTGAAATTAAGGATGAAAACTTGAACTTAAGATTATTTAATTTTGAGATACTTGAGGACAAGCATCGGATAAGTGAGGGGGAATTTGATAAGTATTTATTTTGGTTATGTTTTTAGTCCTTGTTTTGATCGAATATATATGTTTGAATGACTTAATTGGGCTGTTTTTGTGTTGTTCTCGTGCAGATTACGTAATGTTGGAAATGAGTTGAAGTGCTGCAGAAAATACTGAAGTCGTGGACAGATTCATGGGCATGAACCAGGGCATGAATGCTGACTGGGCGCCACGTCAGCACCTTCTAGAAGATGACGTCATCAAGCCTGATAACTTATCAGTACACTTATCAAGATAGCTTATCATTCGATTTTTATCTTAAAATTCAAAACTTAGATATTTATCTTATGTAATTTTATTTAAATTTTTTAGGATTTATCATCTTAGGTTTTTAGGGTTTTTCAACTACTATAAATACCCCACTTTGGGGGTGAATTATTCATCAAACATTTTCCATTGTTCTCTTCTTCCTTGAGTAATAAAGCTCTCCATTTTTCTCTATTTTATTTTCTCCATTTTTCTTTATTTATTTTATTAAGTATGGTTATTTCACAAACCATGCTTAACTAAATTTCTTTTAGCCAAAAGCAACGCCAAACCCGACAAACCTCGTGAGATTAGGAAAATACTTCAATCCTTCAACAACTTCTTTTTAGATTATTTGTAAAATTGATTAGGCAATCAGCCTAATCTTTAGGCATCGCAATTGTTTCATTCCGAGAGCGCGCATCGGCTTGAAGTGGTTTAGATCCATCGTTGGGGACGAGGAAAAGCTTGTAGCCAATTCAACTCCCTAAGAACAAACTTAGTGGCGGTCCACTAAGGGGAATCAAGATCGGAAACAATTTTCATCGAGATGAATATCCGAGCACGGGCTTCTCCAGCACTAACTTAGATTTGAGTTAGCATCGATTGCCGTGGCTAATTCACTAAAGTTTGACTTCAAGGATTACACTGGGAGTCGAATTTACCAACGAGAAGTAAGTTACAAGGGTTGGGCCTTGTAGACTGTAACCTGCAGGAAAGTCGAAGAAAAATCAACTTCAGTGATCGAAGATGTCGTGGCAAAGCGTGGCTTGAGGCTATTTCTATCCATAATTCATTCTCAACATTTATTTTTATGTTTTTATTATTTTTCTCATTCAAATCACTATTCTAAAATCCCCCTTTATTTTCTACAGGTTATTGGTCTAAATCAGAAGAAAGGTGTTAGAGTTTCTATTCCCTGCGGATCGACCCTTACTCTCGCTATATTAATTTAAATCTTATTTATTTTGAGTTTAAGGTTTTATTTTTGACACTATACGACGTGTTTCACGGATGAGTCTTTTAGTTTGGTTCTGCTTGGATCGTGTATTGTTTGGTCCTATGGGTGTATGTTTGCTTATTTCACACTACCATGAGTACTCTTTTCCTCTATAGGTTCTAGAGAGGATTTTAACGAGGCTTATGGTCGTGTTGGCTATGTATGGTCTCATTTCTAATAAATCATACACATGTTGTCGAGCAATGATGAGTTCTCAAAAGTGACATATTTCACTTGCTAATTTTCTAAGTTTTGTGACTTCTTGCTGCTTAATACATATTGTTTCCATTATATTTTGTGCAGGGGTCCAACTCTGGAAATAGCAGTGAAAATAGAGCGTTTCTGCAGTTTTTTTTTAATTATCCTGTCATGACTGGCATCATGGGCACGACGCATCTGACGTGGCAGTGACATAGAAGTGACGTGGCAATGACGTGGCAACTTCTAGAAGCTCCTGGAATGTTCCGAAAGAAGAATCCGATCAGACTTATCAGCTTTTATCATATTAGTTTTATTTTTGAATTTTAATTAAACATTTGAATCTGAATTATTATTTCTTATCTCTTATCTTTGTAAATCTAAGCCTATAAATACCAACCTTTGGTGAAGGCTTAAGATCATCTTCTAGTTTTTGAATCTTTTTTATCCTTGTAAACATTTTAGCTTTAATCGAAGTGCATTTCTCTTTATTTTCTCTTTTCACTTATTTTATGTTTTTCAATTGCTTTTCTAAAAACAAGTTAAGTATGATAATCAATATCATGCTTAGCTAAATTCTTTAAGCCAAGAACCAGCCAAGTCAATTCGATTCGTGAGAATTGAACTTGCTTAAATACTTTTGGGGAAATCATTTTTATCTTTCAGTTTAGATAGTTTGGCAATCGGCCTTACTAAAGTTTTTTAAACGTTTTTCAAATCAAAAGGGCCCTTTGGTCTGAATTCGCTTAAAAACATAGTTGGGAGGAAGGATCGGCCTATGGCAATTTTCGACTTCCTATGAACACTCTTAGCGGCGGTCCGCTAAGGAAAGATAAAATCAGAAGCGATTCTACTTTTAGACAATTTCTGAGTCGGGTTTTTCCTGTTTTATTCTAAATATTTTAACGGCGATAGTCGTGGTTGATCTATTTAAGAACCATCTTTCGAAGATAGGCTTGGGAGGATTGGTTACTCGAGAGAAGAACAAGTTACGATGGGTTGGGCCTCGTAGACTGTAACCGATATGATCCCCGAAATAAAAATCTATTTCAATGATCGAAAGAATTGAAGGAGCTGGTTCGAGGCTGATTTACATCTTTGGTTTTTTCTTACTACCTTTAGTTCTTTTTCTCTATTTTATTACTTCATCATAATCATATCACCCCTTCTTTTATTTATTTGTTTCTTTTCAGATATTCCTGGGATTTCAGATTCAACGAATTCAAGTCAACAATTCCAGCTAATCTCCCTGCGGATCGACCCTCTTTCCCTATACTTATTCAATTTCTTTATTTATTTATTGTTGGAAGAGGATTAATTTATATTTATTTTGACCGGTTAACGGCGACTTGTCAAAATTGGCACCGTTGCCGGGGAGATTTATTTTCGGCAATTTTTGACTGATTTTTGTTTTATTTTATGACCAGGAAGAATCCGGGTACTTTAGCTCCATATAACCCGGAAATTGAAGCAAGCGCTCGTAGAACTCACGACGAAACACTGCGACGAAAGAAGCAACAAAGCTCACGACAATCCGAACAGGAATCCACTTCTGAGACCACACCAATCGACGAACCTATATAAGAACCAGAACCGATGGCAGATCAAACAATTCGAGAGCTGAACGCAGCCCCTACCGTGCAACAACCACTCTGCATCGCTTTTCCTCAAGGCGACACTCCCTTTCAGCTCAAAACGGGATTAATTCATCTACTCCCTACCTTTAACGGTTTACCTACCGAAAGCTCGCACAAGCATCTAGCCGAATTCCATATGGTGTGCAGCAGCATGAAACCGCAAGGAGTCTTGGAGGACCAAATGAAACTAAGGGCTTTTCCTTTTTCCTTAGCCGGAACGGCTAAAGAATGGTTATTTTATTTGCCTCCGAATTCAATTAATACATGGTCTGACCTTTCTCGTGTTTTCCTTGATAGGTATTTCCCTGCAGCAAAAGCAACAGAAATTAGGCGGAACATATTGAGCATCCAACAAATGCATGAAGAATCCTTATATGATTATTGGGAAAGATTCAAGAAGCTATGTGCAAGCTGTCCGCAACATGGCTTATCCGAGCAGACTCTCCTTCTGTACCTTTACGAAGGAATGTTACTGATGGACAAAAAAATGGTAGATGCTGCAAGCAGCGGCGCACTCGTCAAGATGACTCCTACCGCAGCAAGAACATTAATTTCCACAATGGCCGCGAATTCACAACAATTTGGTTCTACAAGTGAACCCAGTCGACGGGTTCATTCAGTAAGCACAGTTACATTAGAAAATAAGATTGATAATTTAACTAATATTGTGCATTCACTTGTCTCAGGAGAAATAGGAGTTGCTAAGGCGTGTGGGATTTGTACTATGCACGATCACGCCACAGATCTATGCCCAATGTTGAGGGAAACGGCTAATGCCCAAGTCAACGCCTTGAACAATTTTCCCAGACCTCCCCAAAGACCCTACAATCCGCAAAGCAACACTTTCAACCCTGGGTGGAGAGATCATCCTAACCTTAGATATGGTAATAGGAATCCAAATTTTCAAGCTAGACAACCTCCCTACCAAACTCCCCAGAAATCTTCCCTTGAATCTATTGTTGAAAGGTTAGCCGTTTCACAAGAAAAGTTCCAAAACCAAACGCAGTCTCACCTTCAGGAACTAGACAAACAAGTTAGTCAATTAGCACAAACAATAGGGCGACTAGAATCTCAAGGAAAATTACCATCGCAAACCGAAGTCAATCCAAGGGAAAATGTGAGCGAAATCACTTTGCGAAGTGGAACCGTGATAGCACCTGAACCCCCGAAAAAAGGCGAGCAAAAATTCGAGAGCTCCTCGGAACACCAAAAGGACAAGCCTCCTTCCACTTCAGGTAACATCAATTCTAAAATTCCTATTTCTACTTACGAACCCGTTCCACCTTTTCCAGGAAGACTAGCGAAAAAGGACAAGAAGGAGGAAGAAAAGGAAATAATGGAAGTGTTCAAAAAGGTAGAAATTAACATTCCACTCTTGGATGTTATTAGGAAGATTCCTAAATATGCAAAGTTTTTGAAAGATCTGTGTACAAACCGAAGAAAATTGTCGGGGAATGAAAGGGTTAACCTTGGTGAGAACGTTTCGGCTATTCTTCAAAGACCTTTGCCGCCAAAGTACAAAGATCAAGGTATGTTTGCAATTCCTTGTAAAATTGGGAATGTTGGGATAAAAAGAGCGATGTGCGATTTAGGCGCGTCTATCAACGTCATGCCGTTAAGCGTCTACAAGAAAATTTTGACTGAACCTTTGAAGGAAACGCGAGTGACGGTTCAACTAGCTGATCGTTCGGTTATCTACCCTGAGGGAGTACTAGAAAACGTGTTGGTACAGGTAAAAGATCTTATTTTCCCTGCTGATTTTTATATAATTGACATGGAAAATGATCGCAGTAACAACGGATCCGAGATCTTGCTTGGCCGGCCTTTCCTATCAACCGTGCATACAAAGATCGGTGTTCGCGACGGCATCTTAACTATGGAATTTGATGGGGAAGTAGTTAAATTTGATATGTACAAAGCTATGAAATATCCCGATTATGTCGAAAGCCTTAATTTCATTGATATTATAGATACTCTGGCTAATAACTTTATCAGAACTGATTTATTTCATGATTTTTGTAGGGAATTGAAAGATCTCAATGATGACGACTTAGGCGAAACAATTTCTACCCTCTCTTTAATTTCTGAATTTCGATTAACTCCATCACAATCTAAACCGCTTCCTTCAATTTTGCAGGCACCTCAGTTAGAATTGAAACAACTCCCACCACACTTGAAATATGCATACTTGGGCGACAAAGAAACTCTACCCGTCATCATATCAAACGAATTGTCATCACAATAAGAGGAGGAGTTAATTGCTACGCTAATCATCCATAGAGAAGCAATCGGATGGACATTAGCCGATATCAAAGGCTTGAGTCCCTCCACGTGCATGCATAAAATAAAATTGGAGGATGGCGCAAAACCTATCCGAGAGGGACAACGTCGACTAAACCAACCAATGATGGATGTGGTACCGGTAGCACCCGAAGATCAAGAAAAAACCACATTTACTTGTCCATTTGGCACATTTGCATATAGGCGAATGCCTTTCGGGCTATGCAACGCTCCAGCCACTTTCCAACGCTGCATGCTAAGCATTTTCTCCGATCACATTGAGCGAGGTATAGAGGTATTTATGGATGATTTTACCGTTTACGGCAATTCGTTTTCTAAATGTCTCTCTAATCTTTCATATGTGCTTAATCGATGCATTGAGTATAATTTGGTTCTAAATTATGAGAAGTGTCACTTTATGGTAAGTAAGGGATTAGTTCTCGGTCATGTGGTTTCTGCCCAAGGAATAGCCGTAGATAAAGCTAAAGTAGATGTTATTCGCTCACTTCCATACCCCACTTCAGTGAGGGAGATTCGAAGTTTTCTTGGTCATGCAGGATTCTATCGACGCTTCATAAAGGATTTTTCTAAGATCGCACAACCACTTTGTCGCCTATTACAAAAAGATGCACCTTTCGATGTGGACAAAGCTTGTAAAGAATCATTTGATGAACTAAAAGCACGACTTATTTCCGCTCCAATAGTGCAACCCCCGGATTGGTCGCTGCCCTTCGAAATCATGTGCGATGCCTCCGATCTAAGTGTAGGCGCAGTGCTTGGACAAAGATCCAAAGACGGACCGCATGTTATCGCTTATGCCTCTCGAACTCTTGATTCGGCACAGCGAAATTATTCTACAACGGAAAAGGAGTTTTTTGCTGTCATTTTTGCATTTGATAAGTTTCGCCCTTATTTATTAGGAACTAAAATTCTCATTTTTTCTGATCATGCAGCATTGAAGTATTTGATCAACAAAAAAGACGCGAAACCTCGTTTGATTAGATGGATACTCTTGTTACAAGAGTTTGACATCCAAATCAAAGACAAGAAAGGCAGCGAGAATTTGGTGGCGGATCACCTAAGCCGTTTAGCGATATCACCAACCGAACTTCCTCTACGAGATGAATTCCCGGATGAATCGCTAATGGAAGTTAAGGTAACATTCCCTTGGTTTGCCGATTTGGCGAATTTCTTAGCCACTGGTAAGGTTCCTAACAATTTGTCTCAATCCGTGATTAAACGTATTAAAAGAGATGCTAGATATTATATATTGGATGATCCATATTTGTGGAAATTGTGTTCTGATCAAATAATTAGTCGTTGCGTAAGTAATAGCGAGGTAACTTCTATACTTAAATTTTGTCATTCTTACGCTTGTGGCGGACATTTTGGCCCTAAGCGAACTGCGCACAAAATTCTCGAGTGCGGGTTCTTTTGGCCTACCTTATTTAAAGATACTTACGATTTTTGCAAATCATGTGATAGATGCCAACGGGTTGGGAACCTAAGTCGTCGAAGCGAAATGCCGTTAAATCCAATCCATATATGCAAAGTATTCGACGTGTGGGGACTCGACTATATGGGACCTTTTATTTCATCCTATGGAAATCTTTATATTATTTTAGCAGTCGATTACGTTTCGAAATGGGTTGAGGCGAAAGCCACCCGTGAGAATGATGCGAGAACCACGACTAACTTCTTGCGTGAATTTATTTTTTCCAGATTCAGAACTCCAAGGGCGATTATTTGTGATAGGGAAACACATTTTGTCAATCGAATCGTCGAAGCTTTGATGAGGAAATATGGCGTGACGCAGCGAATATCAACGTCTTATCATCCGCAAACTAACGGACAAGCGGAAGTTTCAAATAGGGAAATTAAGTCAATCCTAGAGAAAATTGTAAAACCCAATCGAAAGGATTGGAGCTTGAAGTTGGTCGACGAATTATGGGCATATTGGACCGCATACAAAGGACCTATCGGCATGTCACCTTACCGCCTTGTCTTTTGTAAACCTTGTCATCTCCCGGTCGAACTTGAACATAGAGCGTTTTGGGCGGTGAAAGAATGTAATATGGAAATGAGCGCTGTTGGCGAAACACGGAAACTTCATATCCAAGAACTATAGGATATTCGCCGAAACGCTTACGATAGCGCACATCGTTACAAAGAACAAACTAAAGCATTTCATGACAAATACATTTCATTTAAATCCTTTTCAATTGGACAAAAGGTTCTCCTATTTAACTCGAAGTTGAAAATTTTTGCAGGAA
The DNA here is from genome assembly GCA_958450335.1 of Hibiscus tridactylites. Classification (NCBI taxonomy): domain Eukaryota; kingdom Viridiplantae; phylum Streptophyta; class Magnoliopsida; order Malvales; family Malvaceae; genus Hibiscus; species Hibiscus tridactylites. Next base: position 112,343,332 of record OY288266.1, on the reverse strand, counting down.
AACTTAAGTCTAAGTGGAGCGGACCATTTACCGTAGTCAATACCTTCCCTCATGGAGCCGTGGAAATCAAAGATAGCTCGGGTGCACGATTTAAAGTAAATGGACAGCGGCTCAAACCATTCTTCGAAAGCGCACCCATCGAACACATTGAGGAAATAATCCTCGAAGAACCGAGACCCTGAACATCGAATTGGTCGAGCTTAACGACAATAAACAAAGCGCTAAATGGGAGGGAACCCATTAGTTTTTATTATTTATTTTATTTTATTTTTCATTTTTTTTTATTTTTCCTCCTTATTCCAATATTCTGATCGATTTTTTTTCTCAGTTCAGGTCCTTTTCTATCGACCAGGAGCAGGGCAATCCATTCCCCCATCAAAGTGCACCGTTTCATTAAACGCGGTGCATTTTAGCATGCGTAATGAATGATGCACGTTAGCCCCTCCCCACCATCAGATTTTCCCTAATTTTTCCCCCTCGTCATTTTCTTTCCCTTCCGTGTAAAACAACTAAACCCTAGCAAAACTCACCTCACCACACAAACAAACCCCAACCGATTTTTTTTCCAAGCCCCACCGCCGTCAACCCATAATGTCGCGCACAAGGAATCAAGCCCGCCACCTCCCCCAAGAACCACCGATGGTTATCCGCGGACGACGCCGTTTTCAACCGCCCCAGTTCATGGAAATAAGCAGCGAGTCCGAGCCCTCCGCCGCACCTCCTCCTCGCCGCGGAGGTCGTCATCGACAAACCACCATTCCACCGGCTGAAAACCCTATTCCCCAGACGTCCACAAACCCTTCCTTTTCCATGCACTCTGCCGAACCAGAGCAACATCCTGGGGTAAATTCTACCCCAATTTTTACTCAACCGTTGCTAATGTATCATCCTTATTTTGGATACACAGAGGACTTTTCGGCTGAATTCAGTTTTCGTCAAGATCACCAGACCTCTGCAAATTACGGCGAACACTCTAGCGCATCATCCTTCCCCTCTCCGCCCAGAGGAGGCACCGAAAATCCTGAAAGAAACAGGCGGGGGCGTAATTATGCCGTACCAGCAGAAGAAGAGCTCAAGGGATTCCTCGTCTTTTCTGCCGATCAGCTCGACCAATTTCAGAGTATCCGACATAGGCCTTTTCGGGTTTGCAAATTCATTCCCCATCATACTATTGTCAATTTGAATATCTCTGACTCTGTTGCACATTATTTTGATGCTATCGGATGGACTGTTTATTCTAAAAAAAATGTGGAACGTTTTATGAGTTGGTCTTTGAATTCTACTCCACATTTTCTTTTGCCGAAACTAGTTACATTACGCCCGACTCCCCTGCTGTTATCAGATTTCGGTTATGTGGTCAAAATTTTGCTATGTCTGTTAATGAGTTTAATTTAGCTATGGGTTTTGTGACTAACGTCACAAACTCCGATTATCTAACAACATTGTTTTAGATTCCTGCAGATTTCGATGAGAATGCTGCTTATTTTGAGTTATCCGGACAAACAGACATAGCCTTCGACCCTCGATCTACTAAGGCTATTGCGCTTCAAGATCCCGGGCTCCGTTATGTTCATCGTTTCCTTGCCTACAATTTTTCTGGACGTAACGATGCTTCTACCACTTTAAGTAAGACTGAACTATTCTTCCTTTGGTGTATGCATTCGGGTAAGAAGGTTAACTTAGGATTTTGGTTAGCCCGCCAGTTCAAAGTCGTCATCCGGTATAATCTTCCTTTAATCCTTGGTCCTTTAATTACTCACCTTGCATCTAGAATAGCTAATTTCGACATTGAGCATTTCACTTACGCTTTTTCTATGGATGCTTTAGATGAGCGTTGCTTGGACTCCATGGGATTACTCGATGGACCACCGGATGCACCCTTCTTCAATCCACCGGGTATTTTAACGCCAAGGACAAGGAGGGTTTTCACTCGCCGAAACGCACCACGTGCCCCTCATTCCTCTCCTCCCCAAGAGCAGCCCTCTCACGATGTTCCGGATTTTGCTGCCCGTCTTCATGCATTAGAAGACAACATCTCCGAAATCCTCTCTTACCTTCGTCCTGGACGCGGCCGCGGACGTGGCCGCAATCGTCGTTGATAACGGGGAGTTTCCTTTACCCCTCTTTGCTTTAATTTTTCCTATTTTATTTTGAATTGGGGCAATTCATTTAAGTGAGGGGGAGGGTACAACTACACTTGTCCTATGCTTGTTTGATGATATGTCTGACTTTGACTGAACTTGAGTTGAACTTCTCTTGCCATTTCATGATTATCTAGCATATTATACTTGCTCTAGTACTTAGGAGTGATTGACTTGGAGCATTTTTTATAATCAACTGATATGGGTAATCTGCAGCTTGGCATTCTCTTTTAAATTACTCTGGATTGTGTTGATTAGATTTCTCGCCTAGCTTAATCAAAATTAGCCCAATTTGTGAGACTTTGAGCCTTGAGCACGCATTCTTCATATTTTGCTCATTTCTTTTGCTTGAGAGTGTCATCCTGAACTTTAGGAATCTAGAACTTGTGGCTTGCTTACAATTCGAGACTACAATAAGAACGAGGTGCTTTAAAATGATTTAGGCATTAGGCTTTAAACCTTTTTCTTCCCTTTCGTTTTGATTTACCCTTTCTCATCGCCTAGTGAGCCTTTGTTAGCCTTACATCCCATTCCTTTGACTTAACCACTTTTTGATTGATCAAATGCTAGAAACTATATTACTAGGCAAATAAGGAGCTGAAATTCAAACTAAGGGCATAATTCTTCGGAAAAAAAAAGAAGAAAAGAAAAAACAGAATAAGGAAGCAATTGCTTCGAAAGAAAGAAAAAAAAACAAAAAAAACAAAAAAACACGAGAAAAACAGTTTCGAAGAACAGAAAAATGTATGTTGCTTGCTCACCTTTAAGCTCCTCATTTGTTTTCATTGATTGTTGTTTGAAAAAATCTTGTATTGATCATTTCTTTGATTATTTCCTTTCCATCTTTTTACCCTTTTCTAAACCCACATTACACCTTGAATAAAAGACCTAATGATTTTTGCACCTCGATTCTATTAAAGTAGTGGAGAATTGAACTTGTTACAAGCATATGGAAACCTTTATTCATGATTGACTTTGAGTGTTTCTGCTTCACTTTTACCTATAAACACTTTGAGTGCTCTTGAGTGTACCTTGGTGAGGATTAAGACTAGGTTAGAATTTGATTAATGCTTGATAGGTAATTGAAAGGGACAAGGGCTGCTCTTAGCTTGTATCTATTTGGTTTTAATTATGTTTCTTTCATGAACCTCCTTTCGTGCTAGAACTCTTATGATTATGTTTGATGCTTGTAATGGTTGAGATTTGCATTCTTGGGCTTAAGTTATTTCGGACATACTTGAGGACAAGTATGAGACAAGTGAGGGGGAATTTGATGAGTTCTCAAAAGTGACATATTTCACTTGCTAATTTTCTAAGTTTTGTGACTTCTTGCTGCTTAATACATATTGTTTCCATTATATTTTGTGCTGGGGTCCAACTCTGGAAATAGCAGTGAAAATAGAGCGTTTCTGCAGTTTTTTTTAATTATCCTGTCATGACTGGCATCATGGGCACGACACCAGGCACGACGCATCTGACGTGGCAGTGACATAGAAGTGACGTGGAAATGACGTGGCAACTTCTAGAAGCTCCTGGAATGTTCCGGAAGAAGAATCCGATCAGACTTATCAGCTTTTATCATATTAGTTTTATTTTTGAATTTTAATTAAACATTTGAATTTGAATTATTATTTCTTATCTCTTATCTTTGTAAATCTAAGCCTATAAATACCAACCTTTGGTGAAGGCTTAAGATCATCTTCTAGTTTTTGAATCTTTTTTATCCTTGTAAACATTTTAGCTTTAATCGAAGTGCATTTCTCTTTATTTTCTCTTTTCACTTATTTTATGTTTTTCAATTGCTTTTCTAAAAACAAGTTAAGTATGATAATCAATATCATGCTTAGCTAAATTCTTTAAGCCAAGAACCAGCCAAGTCAATTCGATTCGTGAGAATTGAACTTGCTTAAATACTTTTGGGGAAATCATTTTTATCTTTCAGTTTAGATAATTTGGCAATCGGCCTTACTAAAGTTTTTTAAACGTTTTTCAAATCAAAAGGGCCCTTTGGTCTGAATTCGCTTAAAAACATAGTTGGGAGGAAGGATCGGCCTGTGGCAATTTTCGGCTTCCTATGAACACTCTTAGCGGCGGTCCGCTAAGGAAAGATAAAATCAGAAGTGATTCTACTTTTAGACAATTTCTGAGTCGGGTTTTTCCTGTTTTATTCTAAATATTTTAACGGCGATAGTCGTGGTTGATCTATTTAAGAACCATCTTTCGAAGATAGGCTTGGGAGGATTGGTTACTCGAGAGAAGAACAAGTTACGACGGGTTGGGCCTCGTAGACTGTAACCGACATGATCCCCGAAATAAAAATCTATTTCAATGATCGAAAGAAATGAAGGAGCTGGTTCGAGGCTGATTTACATCTTTGGTTTTTTCTTACTACCTTTAGTTCTTTTTCTCTATTTTATTACTTCATCATAATCATATCACCCCCTTCTTTTATTTATTTGTTTCTTTTCAGATATTCCTGGGATTTCAGATTCAACGAATTCAAGTCAACAATTCCAGCTAATCTCCCTGCGGATCGACCCTCTTTCCCTATACTTATTCAATTTCTTTATTTATTTATTGTTGGAAGAGGATTAATTTATATTTATTTTGACCGGTTAACGACGACTTGTCAAGCAAAAAAAAAACTTTGAAAACACCAATTAGAAACTCAAATAAAGAAGTTTAAACAATAGAATTCTGAGGAAGACACTTCCGCCAAATAAAATCGCCGTGAACAATACAAAACGAAGTTTAAAAATCTGAAACCTTGATGCACCAAAATCAAATCATTTGCAAATTCAACAAGATCGTGGTCAAGAAGATTTTACCCAGTAATAACAAAGAGATTAACGTTCAGATACTTTCCAACCTTGAATTCCTTGCGAAAGGATCTGCATTTTCATATTTGTTCAACCCTAAACACATTCTTATCGACATCAGAAAGACCCCAGAAGGTAAAAAGACCATTGATACATTGAGGGACGTTGATGCACAATGGGTTCCCATGGATCGAACCATATGCACCAATCTCTGGTCTGCCGAGCTTTTCAAACTCGTTGCTAATGTCTTATTGGCTCAGAGAATCTCCTCGGATAATTCTATGTCAACATTGTGTGAGACAACTACCATTGATGTGCTTCAGTAATGCAAACCCTATAATTTTTGAAAATCAATGTTTATAAACAAATGGTTGACGTGATGACCAAGCATTTGTCTACTTATTCTTTTCAGAGACATCGATTTAAATTAGTTGTAGTCAGTTAAACGTGACAGAATACAATATCATCTTGATATAACAAGATGGTGAAATAAGCAAACTTTGAACATTCATCTTTAATTTTTGTAATCATCTTCTTTCCTTCTTATTTTAAAGTTTTTTTTATATTTATGGTAAATTTTATTAAATTTTTTCTAAAAAAAACTCATTTTTCCATTAGTTGTAAAATGATTAAAATTAATAAAAAATAAGGGGGGGGGGGGGGGGGGGGAACTTCACTACTAATGTGTCAAACAATTATTGATTTTAACCATTGAATTCAAATAACATCATAAATATTACTCCCTACGTCTCACTAAACTGTCACATGTTGGTTAAAAATTTTCAATTTTGACTATAATTTATTTAAAATTTTTAATTAATTAAAATTTATAAAATATATATTTAAAAACTACTTGATTTAAGGTTTTTAAAATATATTTTTATCAATAATAAATTTTAAATTATAAGAAGTCGCCATTTGTTCACAAGAAGCCGCATGAGCACCATCAACAGGCAATAAGAGACGAGATATAGAATTTGCAAAGTACTGGAAATAAAAGGTAATATTGGTTCAAGTATTCAGAAGAATATAATATTCTTTATTGTGAACATTACTAAAAGAAATAACCAAGAAACGCAACATACCTGCTGAACTATGGCCAAACTACTGCCACAACGCTGTACAGCTACCATGAAGGATCTGAAACTGCTTTCGCCAGCAGCTGCTGCAGCTTATGCCTGCACATCATGTAATTAACCAACCTTATTTTCATTATTATTTTTGGTTAAATTGAACTTAATTCATGAAATATATCATAACCATGTATTTACCGCAGAAGCAGCTGCAACTGCCACCCTTCTACTAACACTTGTACCTAGCACAAACCTCTCTCTCATGGCTGCAGCCTCAGTCAAGCTATCTCTAGCCCGTTCAAGTCCATCAGTTATATATTGGCTGACCTAAAAAATTGAGATCAACTAAGTACACAGACCAATAACCAGAGAACCAACATGTCTAAAACCAACTTACTTGGTCAAGTAGGCAAGTAAACACTGCTTTTACATTGGCTGCGAGTGTGGCGGGCTGTCAAAAACATATTGCATTTAAGTTAGCAACTGATCTCATTTATGTCATAATATTTGTTTTTATTGGTTACCTAAGCCTTTTCTTTTTACCACACTAGCATTCTGTTGCATAATGCATGCTTAATTTTCATATATGCAATCACGTCACATTAGCTACCCTTTATTCATCTTACCAGTCATGGTGGTGGATAAGGCCTCTGAATTACAAAAATTTGCAAAGCTTTTCAAACAACATATTAGCATGCACCTTAAGAAACCCACTGGAAGGTTAAGATTTAGACAAATCTTTAAGGACAATACAATTAATAGTTCATACATAATAGAAAGATTCAAAAGCCTCAATTTTTTCCTTGAACCACTTTTTTTGTGCTCAGCCAAGTCCTCTATGCTGTCTCTCTTGCAAAAAGATTGTACACAAGTAACAGAGCATACCACTGGTCGGTGGATAAATTCTTACCTGCGACGAAAATAAAGTGCATCTCGTTAATGCTTCTTCATTCCACCGTACAAACTCTATCACAACTGCAACAGATATCTGCTGATGTGAAGAAGCCACTGAAGCCCCTCTAGAGCGCCCTATTGTTCCAGTTGAATCAGAAACATTGTGGTTTTCAGCACGCAATTCTTCCAACTGCACCAGATCACATAAATTACAAGCTGCAAGAATAAAGAAAATCAAGCATTCAAACTTTGGGGAACAAGGAAGCAAGTTGGCAAACCTTTGCTTGATATAGTTGTCCGAGAGATGCTTGTTCATGTTCAGGATATTCATCCATGTGAGAAGAAAATCGAGACTCTGTGAGACCTGTAAATTGGGTCCAGTTAACATTATTATCTGTTATACATACAATTTAAACTTTTCTACTATAGTCGTACGTTAGATATACGTTAATGGTCATATTTTTTTATAAGGATAGTAAAACGGTTACAGATTCAGCTAAAAGAACGCATAACTTTCTTCCTACTCAGTGTTGTCAAGGCGTATGCCTATTGCCTACACACCCCTGCGCCTTAGCATGATACAACAAAAGAGGCCAGGAACATTTGAGCGGTTAGGCGTGCATTTTTCTTTTATTCTTCACTATTTTTCATTTGACATACCTTTACTATTAAGAAAGGGATGATATCAAACTCTATACTTCATAATATTTGAGCATTCAACGTAAAACATTTTTTTTTGAAGGAAGATCAGGCCTCGTTAAAAACCCCCCTCTAAACCTAGGTAGGGGGAAAAGAGTGCCTTAACTTTTATTAAATAAGATTAAAGAGTTACAAATACATGACCTCAACTCTGCCATTAAGGGGGGCAGGCAGTCCACAAAGAAGTTATCCAATACCTTTTTTAGCCAAAACGACCGCCTCAATATTACAACATCTAGGAATGTGGAAAACTAACATCCCATTCTCCGCAATGATTCTCCTGAATTTGTTAACTACGGGACACCAAGCCAGCGGCGCTGGCTTTCTCCCAGCGGTCCAGTCAACCGCCAGTGCTCCGTCGGACTCCACAATCGATCTGCTATTACTGGCCCAGGGAGAAGCCATGAAAATTTCAATCCCTCTTGTTATAGCAAGCAACTCTGTGATCATAGGTGGATTAGGCGCGCTAGCTTCAGAAAATTTTAACAACTCCAACCCACTGTGGTCCCTCAACACACCCCCTATACCGCAACCATTTCTGTCCGCATGTGAAGCACCGTCGACATTCATTTTCAGGAAGCCCATCGGGGGTGGTTCCCATTTTATTTTTTGTCATACCTTGCTTTTGGTTTTCCAAAATGTACTTGCCAAGCGCATGTCCGCCATTAAGGACTCAACCGAGATCCTCTCATCACTGCCTTTGCTTTTAATCCACCATGCTAGTCTGTACCGAACCAAGAAAATTAACTGGGAACCATCCATAACATTTCCTTTAAAGATGATATCATTCCGCATTAGCCATAGTGTCCACAACACATCGAAAGGAACGATAATCCACCAATTTACATGATCATGGTTACAAATATTGCCCCACATTTCCTTCAGCATTTCCAAACTATTTGGCAGTGCAGTAGCTACCCTAATCAGGTTGCAAAAGAACATCCAAGAAAGCCAAACCACATGACAATTAATAAAGAGATGACTTATTGTTTCGAGAATTCTATGGCAGAGAGGACAGTTTGGATTGTCGTTAGTATTAATACTCTCTTCGCCAGCTCAACCTTGACAGGAATTCTCCCCCACAAAGCTCGCCACATAAATATCCCGACCTTGGGCGGAGCAATACCGATCCAAACCAGTTTGTTCCAATTTAACATCTCAGGTTTCTTTATTTCTAATAGTTCCCTTACCGATTTAATGGAGAAGCATCCATCACCGGTTCCGTTCCATTTAATCCAGTCCTCATCTGCCATGCTTGCTCTAAAATTACCAAGCTTGTTCATGAGGTTGTCCCACTGTGTCAACTCCCAGTCATATAGGGGTCTCCGAAGCGCAATATTCCAAGTCCATGATGACTCCCCCTTGCTTCCAAAGTCGGTCACGCAACCAACTTTATTAATGGCCACCGAAAAAATACGTGGATATATTACTTTCAGAGCCTTATCCTCCAACCACACATCTGACCAGAAACTAATCGGCTGCCCATTCCCCACTTGCAACACCATATTCTTCCAAAAACAGTTCCTAAAATCATCATCTACCTGAACAGCTTTTAAGATATCCGACCATATCTACGAAGTGTTTTTCTTGTTGTGTGAAGGAAGCACCGAACTAGTAGAATTACTCGGATTAATGCAAGCAATAAATCTTCGCCAAAAACTGTCTGGTTCATTTCCATACCTCCAGTGCCATTTCCCTAGAAGAGCTCTATTCATTACTGAGATATTACAAATTCCCAGCCCTCCTTGCGTTTTCGAAGAACATACCTTACTCCAATTTAGCCAATGTAGACACTTTTTGTCAGCAACCCCTCCCCACAGAAACTTGGCCATAAGACTGTTGAGACGTCTCTCTACTGATGAAGGCAATCGAAACAGGGACATGAAGTATATAGGCAGACTCGATAAAATGGATTTTATCAAAACCACCCGACCACCGATGGATAGCAATTTGGTTTTCCACCCCTCAAGCCATCTATTAAACTTTCCAATTACAGGTTCCCACATTGCTACATTATTTCTTCGAACACCGAGAGGTAACCCGAGATATTCCGTAGGCAGCGAACTCGATGTGCATCCAATCGACTCTGCCCACTTATTCAGCTCTTCCTGCAGTAGATTAATGCCGAACAACTTGCACTTTTTTAAATTTAGTTTCAAACCAGAAGCAAGCTCAAATACCCTCAGAACTCGTTTGATATTCCGCACTTGCCTTTCTTCCCCTCCACAAAAAAATAGTAAGTCATCTGCAAACTGCAGATGAGTTATTGATAAATCTCTGTTGTCCCTTCCAATCAAGAATCCCGAAAAAAGGCCTAAACTAGCTGCCTTCTGAATGGATAAGCTGAGTGCTTCTCCAACGATGTTAAATAACAAGGGGGACAAGGAACAACCTTGACGAAGACCTCTTGAGATAGAGAAGGCCTCTGTTGGCGAACCGTTTACTAGTACCGCGATTGATGCTGTCGTAACACACTTTCTTATCCAATTCCTCCACTTCCTCCCAAACCCACACTTCCTTAAAACTATCATCAAGAACTCCCAATCAACCGTGTCGTATGCCTTTTGGAAGTAAATCTTAAAGGCAACCCCACTTCTCCCTTTCTTCCTCACGAAGTCAATAGTTTCATTGGCTATCAATGAACAGTCCAAAATTTGTCTACCTTGGACGAATGCAAACTGGTTTTCACCTACAATTGTATCCATCACAGTACGCATCCTACGAGCCAACACCTTCGATAACAACTTGTACATCCCCTCAACCAAGCTTATTGGTCTGAACTCATCCAGTGTCTCTGGATTGCTAACTTTCGGTATAAGGGTTATGTACGAGTGAATTGTCCCTTCCTCCCAAGCCTTCCCCGTGAAAACATCATCGAAGAATTTTAGAATATCCATCTTCAGCTCATTCCAAATTTGTTTGAAGAAGTTTAAATTAAACTCGGCGGGCCCGGGTGCCTTGTTCCCATCCGACGAACATAGGGTATTCCAAATCTCTTCTTCAGTAAACTCCAACTCTAAATCCTTTGCTTGTTCCTTACTTATAACTTTGAAGTCGAGTTTCAGATCAATCAAGTCCAGCGTGTTACTTGAATTATAAGCGGCTTTAAAGTGTTCACTGACCAGTTTCCTTACCATGCCTGGATCCTCGATCCAATTACCGTCCACCTTCATGCCATGAAAGCCATTTCGTTTCCTTCTATTCGAAGCCACTGCGTGAAAAAAACGCATGTTTCTGTCCCCTTCGCCATGCCACTTCAGCCTTGATTTCTGTAGCCAGCAGCTTTCTTCTATTCTATATTCTTTCCATAGCACCCCTTTCCACTTGCTCCATTCTAACAGTAAATTTTCATTGACCCCTTCCGTCTGTATACGGGCTTCAATTTCAGAAATCATTTTTTCGATACCCTCAATCGAATATTGTTGTTTGCTGATCCTGGATGCAGACCAAACTTTAGCCGCTGCTTTTGCTGAACGCAGGACAGCCCCAATAGAGGCATTCGGTTTCTTCCTTTTCAACAACCTAACTGAGTCTGAAATGGCCTGTTTAAACTCTTCCTCATCCAACCAGAAATTAAAACATTTGAACGGTTTTATCCCCCAATCTTTCCGCCCTTCCGACAATGTAATCGCGTTATGATCTGACAAAGATTTGTCTATCAGTTTCTGAATTAGATCCGGATATATGTGGTTAAAATCTTCCGATATTAGGAACTGATCGAGCCGCACAAACGTCGGATTCTCCCTGTTATTGCACCATGTGTAACTGCCTCCCACTAGAGGTAAATTAATCAGTCCTGCTTCGAAAACAAAAGAGTTGAACACCTCTATGACTGCTCTATTCATCGAAAAACCTATCTTCTCTTCAACGCTAAGGATTGCGTTAAAGTCTCCCCCGATACACCAAGGGATATCCCATTTCTTCAAAAAGTCAAGAACCTAGCTGAAAAATTAACCTTTTCCGAATCAATGCTGGGGCCATAAACATTCATGAAGCCGCATTTTAACTTTCTATGTTCTATAATACCAATAATCGCAATAAACCTCTGCGAAATGAACCTATCACTGACCTGGACAAACTCCCTCTTCCACATTAACAGAAGTCCTCCAGGAGAGCCAATTGCAGGTGCGTGAATTGAATCCACATCTTCTCCACCCCAGATTCTCTTCATATACTTCTTGTCCATCGCTTCTGCCTTAGTTTCCTGAAGCATAATTAACACTGGTTTTTCCTTCCGAATCAACCTCATAACTGTCCTAGTTTTTTCGGCTTTCCTCACTCCCCTTATGTTCCATGAAATGGCTGTGAAATTCATAAAATTGACGGAATGATTACCTTAAGGAAATACTTGAATTAATTTCCCCTCCTAAGCTCCTCTTCCAACTCTACAGCTCGTTTGGTCACCGCATCTCTTCCCCCCTTAAATGAAAACTCCAGCATGTTACTAACAACCCAAACACCTTCTGCTTCTTCAAAAGAAAATCCCTCCGATATACTCGACTCTCTCTGTTCATGGTCTTCCACCGAAAGACTCGCCGGCTCATCTAAAGAATTCCTAATCCGTCTTCGTAGTAGATACCTGGTCTCTGCTTTACTCTGGGAAAAGACTGCCGATTGATCCTCCACTCTGTATTGGCTCGCTTGGAATTGGAAAGATGCAGAACTGCCGTTACTCAAAGACATGTTTCCCTCAAAACTGTCTGGCACTACTTCTCCTTCTTCGCAAGAAACATTAAACCGGGAAGAAAGGGAATTGTTCCCAGAACCTTCCATGGTAATAACCGGTCCCTTCCTTGTGTTTGTAGGCCCAGTTGGTTGGAGTGACTCAGATCCATGGCAATTGGAAGGCCTTAAGATATCCTCCTCCAAAGTAATATTCGAGCCTACCATATTTGCCAGGCCCACTGAGTCATGATTAGCCTCTTCCACTAGGGTAACAATTGGGCGCCCGGTTCTTAACCCCTGATTTGGCAACTCGGTAGGAGATTCATGTGGTCCCCCAGGCAATGATGAGATGTTGTCTATAGAGAATCCATTATTATTGGAATGGAATGTGTCAGTTCCTCGAAAACGTGTGTCTCTGTTAACATTAATTTCCACTCTAGGTTCCGAGCCGCCATCCGGAACTGAAACGCCAACGAACTTGTCAGTCACCGGCCGATTCTCCGACGGCCCATCCGACCTGTTATCATTCTTTTCCGAAGCGCAGTTTAAACTCCCATCACCATTGGCTTACCCTTCCTCCTCAACATCGGAATAGATTTGGATCTCCTTCGGTTCCCCAAAGGAAACCGAAATACTGTACTTGACGCCCAGTGCAGAGACCAACAACATCTTCGGAAAAACTCTCCGGCTTGTCGTTCTGACCCAGATCCTCGCCACATCAAATTTGTCCTTATTTTTTGTGGCTTTGTCCATTCCGATGTAAGAACCCCATTGTTGACCCAATGACTTGAAAAACTCCTCGTGCCAACATGCTAAGAGCACTCCGAAGAGAAACACTGATACGAACTAGAATGGAACTCCGTCGACAAGTAATGGAGCCAGATGGTCAAACCAGTACCATAACGCTTCATTCTTGGACTCCCATATTTCCTTCATCACTTCCTCTGACCTAAACCTGATAATGTAGGATTCGATGTCTTTGTCCCACTTTGAAATCTTCACTTGGATCCCTTCATGAGCCAATGCCTAGTGAACAAAGCCAACTTCGAAGTTTGGTTTCAACACCCCAACGAGGCACTCACTTAGCCACTCAATGTTCGAGGGCGTGATGTTTATGTCCATCTCATGTTCCTCTACAGATTCACTCATCATGGTACCTTGATGCTCCTGGTACCTCCCATCTCCATCGCTATTCAACAGGGCCTCTTTGTATGATGTTCCAGGAACCCGCTTTGTCCATTGATTCCTTCTTTCCTTATTGCCAGCCTCAGCTTCCTTTCGCGATCCTCCACCAGGAACTCCACCCTTCTTTATTTCATCCCTCTGTCCCCTCCCCTCCTTCCACGTCTTCCTCCTATGTAAACCCTGACCATCCCTAGGTTTTGGAAACTTCGCTTCCGAAACCTTCACTATCAAGCCGTCGATTGGTGTGTTATCAAACCTCTCGATGATACGCTCCATTTCCCCCCTTCTCTCTAACTGAAACAAAAGCAAAGGTGCTATTCTTGTACCTGGGTCTGTTGTTGAATACTGGAATAAAAACTCTCAAGACCTTGACATGGTAGCTAATCAATTCTTTCAATGCGGATCTGTGAACTCGTTTGCTCAGATTTTCTATAAAGATCGTCTTCCACCCGGCCGGGAACTTGTCTGTCCGATTTTCCGATGAAAAGCCTCCCTCCCCCGACGAAACTCCACGCGACTCCTGAGCTCCCCCCCCCCTCATCTTTTGGAACAAAACTAACATTCAACGTAAAACATTGACCATAAAGAAACCGTGCATGTTGATACCAATAAAAAACAAGTTATATTTTGATACACAAGCTGTGTAAAAAAATTACACAACCCTTCATTTTTAAGCTATAAAATCAATAAAAAGGGAACTTGATATTAGGATTAGTTAAAGTTGTTAGGATTAGTTGGTTTATTGTTTATTTACAGCTAGGTTAGTTATTAGATAAAGGATTGTTTTCTTGATTAGTATATATTGTAAACTATGTTTAGTTGAATAAATGAGAAAAGCTTTATTTTTCCTTATATTCTGTGTTTTATCTATTCCTCAATACTGAGCATTTTGACTCATATTCAATATACAACAAAAGTCAAAATCCCTCAATTCTCTCAATTCCCAAATATTCTAATATGGTATTAGATGATTTTACGAGTTCTTCCAGTGAAAGCCTGGGTTTCAAGAACGATGATATCTCCGACGCCTATTACATTCATCCGAATGAGAATCCGGCGTTGGTGCTCACCTCTTCCCTGTTGAACGGCGACAACTATAACGCGTGGGCTCGCTCGATGAGGATGTCGCTTATATCCAAGAACAAGATTGGATTTGTGGACGGTTCGATCCAGCAACCGCGAGAGGATGATCCGAAGCATTCTGCATGGATTAAATGCAACAATTTGGTGCTTTCTTGGATTCAAAGAGCTTTGAATCAAGAAATTGCTCAGAGCGTTATTTGGATCGACAGCGCCTCTGAGTTGTGGACCGATCTTTTTGATCGTTTCAATCAAGGGGATCTTCTTCGTATCTCCGATTTACTTCAGGAGTTTTACTCCTTGAACCAAGGTACTATTCCTGTCAGTGCTTATTTTACACAATTGAAAACTGTTTGGGCTGAGATTTGTAATTTAAGCCCTTTGGTTTCCTGTGATTGTTCTTCGTTGAAGTATAGGAACCAAGATTTTTTACTTAGGTTCTTGAGAGGGTTAAATGAAAATTTCTCCGTACAAAAATCCCAAATTCTCATGGTCAAACCTTTGCCTTCGGTTAATGAGGTTTTCTTTATAGTTGTTCAACATGAGAGGTCTGTCAATGCTTCGATTGGGTCTTCTAGTGATTCCACTATTCTTTTAGCTGATAAAGTCTCTTTTCGTTCTGGGGATTCTGCTGTTAAGCAAGATGTTAGGTATTCTGCTAATAAAAAATATGTTCTGGGTAACAAAAGGCCATTATGTACATTCTGTGGTTATATGGTCATGTTGTTGACAAATGTTATAGGAAGCATGGCTTTCCTCCTGGTTTTCGGTCTAGAAATTCAAACCAAAATAGTCGTGTTAATCAGGTTGGGTCCAATTCTGAGTCTCTCTTGCAAAATTCTGAGTCTGACAAAGATGATGTTAGATCTGTTTCTTTCACCAAAGAGCAGTATGATGCCTTAATGGCTTTACTCCAGTCAAAGAATTCTTCTTCTGTTGTTAAGGATTCATCTGTAAATATGCTTTCTTCTGCCTTTGGTTCTGCTCCTCAAGAAGAAACAAGTATGATTCTTGCTTGTTTTAATTCATCCAATTTGTCTAACTCTTGGATTATAGACTCAGGTGCTACGGATCATGTTTGTTTTTCTTAAATTCCTTTTATGAATATCATGTTGTAGCTGATAAATTTGTTAGACTGCCAAATAATGTCCTAGTTAAAGTTGAGCATGTTGGTACTGTTTGTATAAATAATTCTATAATCTTGCATGATGTTCTTCATATACCTAGTTTTAATTTTAATCTTATTTCAGTTTCTCAGTTGGTTGCAAATGGAAATATTTCTCTTATTTTTTTCTTGTGTTGGTTGTTCTTTACAGGATACTCTCAGCTTGAAGACGATTGGTTCAGCTGATTGCATCAATGGTTTATATGTTTTGCATTCTGATGCTTCTGTTCAGGTTCCTAAGTCCATTGTTTGTTCTTTAGCTTCTTCAAACTTGTGGCACATTAGATTAGGACATCCTTCCCCTGCTAGAATGAAACATTTTTCTCATATGCTTAGTGAAATTCCTACTAGTTTTCATTCCAACTGTGATGTTTGTCATCTTTCTAAACATAAAAGGCTTCCCTTTCCTGTTAGTACCTCTAGTTCTGCTAATCTGTTTGATCTAGTGCATATGGATGTATGGGGTCCATTTCCTGTAAAAAGCTTGTATGGACATGCTTATTTCTTGACTATAGTTGAAGATAAGAGCAGATATGTTTGGTTGTTTCCAATGATAAATAAAACTGAAGTTAGAACTCTTATTGATGATTTTTACCAATTTGTTGAAACTCAGTTTTCTTGCAAAATTAAATGTATACGAACTGATAATGCTCATGAATTTGATATGTTGGATTTTTATAAAAACAAAGGCATAGTACATCAGAATTCCTGTACTTATACCCCTCAACAGAATAGCACTGTTGAGAGGAAACATCAGCATATCCTAGTTGTAGCTAGGTCTCTGAAAATTCAAGCTAATTTGCCTCTGAACTTCTGGTTAGATTGTGTTCTACATTCTGTATTTTTAATAAATAGAACTCCTACTCCAGCCTTAATGCATAAAACACCTTTTGAAGTATTGTTTCAAAATATTCCCAAGCTTGAAGACATTAAAACATTTGGTTGTTTAGCTTATGTTGCTGTTTTACCTAAGCCTAAAACCAAGCTACATCCTAAGGCTATTAAGTGTTTATTTTTGGGTTATCCAAAACATATCAAGGGTTTTCGGTTGTATGATTTAGAAACAAAGAGCATTTTTGTGTCAAGAGATGTGGTGTTTTCTGAAAACATTTTTACATTTCAAAATAATGCAAAATCATATGAAGTTATTTTGCTAAATTCTGAAACTGATACAGTCTTTCTTGATGATGTTATCCCTAATTCTTTAAAAAGTCATGTCAGCTCATCTGTTTTGCCTAAAACTGCTTCCACAACTAATTCATATAAGAACTTGGAACAAGATATTTCTGATTCTGGTGATGTTTTACCTAATGATGAGACTGAAATCTCTAAAGAGTTAGAACATGTTTCTGTGCCTATTCCTGAGGATTCTACTCAACATCAAAGGCCTACAAGGACTGCAAGATTGCCAAGTAAGTTCAAGGATTTCCAAATGGAGTTGCCTAAGGTCAGATCTTCAAAAACTTCTCCCCATTCCATTAATCAAGTCTTATCTTATTCTAAAGTGTCTGTTCCATATCAGAATTATATCAATTCTGTTGAAATTTTAAAAGAACCAAGCTCTTATAAGCATGTTATTAAACATGACTACTGGAAACATGCTATGGCTGAAGAGATTACTATTTTAGAAAATAATAAGACTTGGGATCTAGTGCCATTACCTCCTGGAAAATAGGCAATAGGATGTAAATGGGTTTACAAAACTAAACTTAAATCAGATGGTTCCTTAGAGAGATATAAAGCTATGTTAGTTGCAAAAGGTTATACTCAACAACCAGGGATTGATTTTATTAATACCTTTAGCCCTGTTGCAAAGATAACCACCATTAGAACTCTTATAGTTGTTGCTGCTGCTAAAAATTGGAATTTACAGCAATTAGATGTTAACAATGCCTTTTTACATGGCTTCCTTAATGAAGAAGTTTATATGCAACCACCCCCTGGCTTTACTCCTAAAGATTCTGGTTTAGTTTGTAAATTAAAGAAGAGTCTTTATGGGCTAAAACAAGCAAGTAGGCAATGGAATGAAAGACTCACATCTGCTTTACTTAGTCAAGGTTTTAAACAAGCTGCCTCTGATAATTCTTTGTTTTTGAAAGGTGTGGGTGATGATTTTGTTGCTCTAGCAGTGTATGTTGATGATATTGTGCTTGTTGGTCCTAATTCTGTTTCCATAAAAGAAATTAAAGAATTTTTACATAACACTTTCAGAATAAAAGATTTAGGAGATCTTAAATTCTTTCTTGGTTTTGAAGTGGCAAGGTCTACTAAAGATATTAACTTGTGTCAAAGGAAGAATACCTTAGATTTACTTGAAGAATCTGGATTTTTAGATTCAAAGCCTGCTTCTACACCTTTAAATACCAGGTTATCTAAAACTGATGGGAAACTTTTATCTGATATAACATCTTATAGGAGACTTATTGGTAAATTGGTCTATCTCACTAATACTAGGCCAGATATCTCTTATGTTGTTCAGCAATTGTCCCAATTTTTGTCTTGTCCTATTGACGTTCATATGAAAGTTGCTCATAGAGTTCTTAGGTATTTGAAAGGCACACTAGGACAGGGTTTGTTTTTTAGTGCTGATAGTAACTTAAAACTAAGTGTTTTCTCATATTCAGACTGGGCATCATGTCCTGACTCAAGGAAGTCTACAACTGGATTTTGCTTGTTTTTAGGACCTTCTTTGATTTCATGAAAATCAAAAAAGCAGCAGACAGTTTTCAGATCTTCAAGTGAAGCTGAACAGGGCATTAGCCTCTGTCACTTGTGAAATACAATGGGTTTCATATCTTCTTGCTGATTTACAGATTCCTTTACATTCTACTAATCTATATTGTGATAATCTTTCTGCTGTAAAAATTGCAGAAAATCCTGTTTATCACGAGCGGACTAAACACATCGAAATAGACTGCCACCTGGTCCGAGAAAAGATTCAGCAAGGATTAATTCGATTACTTTCTGTGTCTACCCACAATCAGCTTGATGATTGTTTTACCAAGGCACTTTAACCTTCTTTGTTTAAGGATTCTGTAATCAAGTTGGGCATTCAGAATCTGTATGTTCCAACTTGAGGGGCTATTAGGATTAGTTAAAGTTGTTAGGATTAGTTGGTTTATTGTTTATTTACAGCTAGGTTAATTATTAGATAAAGGATTGTTTTCTTGATTAGTATATATTGTAAACTATGTTTAGTTGAATAAATGAGAAAAGCTTTATTTTTCCTTATACTCTGCGTTTTATCTCTTCCTCAATACTGAGCGTTTTGACTCATATTCAATATACAACAAAAGTCAAAATCCCTCAATTCTCTCAATTCCCAAATATTCTAATAGCACTCCCCACAACTGATGGCACAGCTCTGGCAATATCCTCCTCAGCAAATGATCCTAAAATCAACGAAATGACATGAAAGGTAAATAATGTTCATAAAGTTTAAAGAAGCCAAAAATGTATATGTGCAGTTTGCCAATTATGGAAATAAGTTCCTATAATGAAATGTGTTACATTTTGCCAGCTACAGTTTAGATTTTAGAATGGTCATATCCAATTCATGGTATCACATTCAATCAGTCACTTTTCATGTACAAATTTGGTAAATCAAAGAGCTTGTGAGTATATGCAGTAACTAAAGCTTTAGAGAAGTGATGCCATCTTACGCAATTTCTGTGCAATTGAAGCAGCCTCAGCAACACGACTGTCATCAGAAAATAGAGGTGAAAGTTCCATTAGATCCCCCGGACTGCTATTAAACTCCATCAAGTACTGCAAGTTATTGTACTAAACAATAGAGAAGAAAAAAACTTATTTTCCTTCTATTTTTACATCTTCACAACCAGAAAGAAGAAGAAAAATCATCCTTTCATTTTTCTATTACCTCAATTTTGCATCTTTCATTTTTTTTCTCTACCAAAGCCTAAATGAAAATTGATAATAAATATGTATAGAAAACTTGTGATTAGAATTTATAATTGTCCTACTAAACATGGTTTTAATATTGGCATAATATTAAAAAAATACTTTTATCATTTGACTGGATAGTCACTTTGACCCTTAATTCTTTTCGAAACACTAATAGTCCCTTGTAAAAACTATCCACGAACGCAAATTGTGTATCCTTCAATCTGAGGGCCCAAAGCAGGGAAGATCAGCATGATTACAAATAAACGTCATCTTGATCAGTCGTGATGTCGTAAAATCTAATTCTAAGAGAACGCAAAATAAAAAAAATAGGCAAACGACCGAGAAAGAGTACAAAAACGTGCCAAAAGGTAGAGATAATCGTTCCACAAATGCAAAGAAAAATCTATCACAAAAGTAGAGTTATTCTTATAAATAAAAAATAAAAAAAAATCGGTGGGCGGCAACTAACATCAAAGTCGATGCCGCTGCCGGTTAAATAAAATTAAAAAAAAAGTTGTGCGGCGCTATTAGTTTTTTTCTTCCAAAAGTGTGCTTTCTAGTCGCGGGCTAGTTAAAGATAATTTAAAATTTAATTGAATGTAAAAAGAATACAAAATTAATGTTTTAATATAATATAAAGAAAAAACTTTGATACACGTACCTTTTAGTCTTAAAGATTAGAATTTTAGTTTAAGATTTTAGGTTAGGAAAATTTTACCCATAACATAATATTATAATGCCATAAAAGGTTTAAATGCTCATTTGGCCCTTGAAATATACACAAAATATCGAAACTGCCCTTTAAAGTATTTTTTGGGATATTTTGCTCCCTAAATTAAAAATCGTGACCTCATATGCCCCGTGAGCTAAAAATCGTGACCTCATATGCCCCTTCCGTTAAAAAAAATTTCACGTACTAATCAGAACGTGAAATGTATCATTTTATTAACAAAAAAAAATAACTATATATATATATTATTGTGAAACCTAAATTGATATAACAAATTATTTTAGGGACTTAATTGAAAAATATAATAAATTTTGAAGTATTTCAAAGACTTACTTAATTGACAAGCATTGTGAACCAAGTACTCTTTCAAGACAAAACAAATTAAAATGTTCAATTTTCACTAAGTCTTTTCAAGTATTTTCCAGCTAAATTTCAAAAAAACGCCCAGGCGTATCGATACCCTTATAGCATATCAATACGGATTTTCGTTACTGGAATTTTAATCGGCCATAGCGTACCGATACGGTTAAACCCCGTATCGATACGATATTCATCTGGGTAAGACTTTAAGCTATAGCGTATCGATACTAATCGGGACAATATCGATACGATTTTTCAAAGTAAAATATTTTAGGGTAAACTACATAAATGGTCCCTCGACTATGTTCCAATTATCTTTTGCATCCTCCGACTATCAAAAGTTACAAACTTGTCCCCTGACTTAAATAAATTAACAAACTAATCCAGTGCCGTTAAAATTTTAACAGAAGATAATGTGTAAGTTAATTAAATTGATATACTAAGAATTTAACTCTCAACTTTTTAACTTTATTACAATTTAGTCACCATCTTCATCATCCTTATTCCTCTTCCACCATTACTACCACTACTATCACAACCCTTTAACTGTAGTAGTTTATCCTAAAACAAAATTAGGGTTTTGTCTTACTCTCATTCGCATTTTCATAGGAAGAAGAAAAGCTTTCAGCGGAAACATTTGCTTCCTGCAGAAATTCGTCAGTTTCTTCCTTGGATTTGTTTGAATCGCTTACCTATTCTTTCAATTCTCTTTACGACACCAATGAAATAGTTTTCTAATTTGTTATTCGAGTTATCAAAACTCTTTACTTAAGCTTGGAATTGTTAGAGTTTTTTCTATCTTAATTTGTTTTATTTGTTTTTCCCCTTCAATTTGATATGCAGTTGTCGTTCATCTCAAAGCAACTGGAGACGGTCCCGTACTAAAACAAGTCAAATTCAAGGTACTTGTTTGATTCCCCCTTGCATAAATTAATACCCTCGAGTGAATCTAAAATTCTTCAATCAACATTCTGGATTGATTCTTTTATGAGAAAAAATAAACGAAATTTGGATCACATGCTAGGATAATTTTATAATTCACGTTAGATTTTTTCAATAATTATATCTATTTTGGGGATTTTATCCAAGACTTGGCTTGAAGATTATGTAAAGCAATTGCAAACTCATGGCCATGTTTTGATGGTGCACTGTGTATACACTTGTAATTAGAAGCTATTTTACTTGGGTTAGAGGGTTGTGACAGTGGTAGTAGTAACGGTGGAGGAGGAATAAGGATGATAAAGATTGTGACGGTAGTATGATGATGAAGATGGTGACTAAATTGTAACAAAGTTAAAAAGTTGAGAGTTAAATTCTTAGTACACCAATTTAATTAACTTACACGTCATCTTCCGTTAAAATTTTAACGACACTGGACCGGTTTGTTACTTTACTTAAGTCAGGGACCAGTTTGTAATTTTTGATAGTCAAATGACGCAAAAGATAATTGGATCATAGTCGGGGGATCATTTATGTAATTTATCCAATATTTTAATGTTATAGCGTACCGATACGGTATGTCACCGTATCGATATGATATGCTGACCTTTGCAAACCTTTACATTTAATATTTAAACGTTGGCTTGTCAATTATTGGAATCTTAAATTTTTAAATGGTCGTTGAACCGTATCGATACGCCTAGATAGCGTAC
Source organism: Hibiscus tridactylites (assembly GCA_958450335.1). Taxonomy (NCBI): domain Eukaryota; kingdom Viridiplantae; phylum Streptophyta; class Magnoliopsida; order Malvales; family Malvaceae; genus Hibiscus; species Hibiscus tridactylites. The sequence continues at coordinate 112,320,963 of OY288266.1, read as the reverse complement.
CGATACACTTTTTGTTAAAACACAATTCATGATTCTAGTGAGCAAAAATCGTATCGATACGATATTTCGTATCGATACTCTCCTATATACCGTACCGATACGCCCTTCTCGCGTATCGGTACATTCTGTTTTTCAGCCACAACGGCTCTTTCTTCTTTGAGACAAGTACCGATACAGTGTGCAGTTGAGGAGCATTTATTGTGGGAAAATGCCGCCCGCCGAATTTTTTTATTTATTTTTATTTTTTATAAGAATAACTCTACTTTTGTGACACATTTTTCTCTGCATTTGTGGAACGATTATCTCTACCTTTTGGCACGTTTTTCGTATTCTTTCTCGATTGTTTGCCTATTTTTTTATTTTACGTTCTCTTAGAATTAGATTTTACGACACCACGACTGATCAAGATGACATTTATTTGTAATCATGCTGATCTTCCCTGCTTTGGGCCCTAAGATTGAAGGATACACGATTTGCGTTCGTGGATAGTTTTTCACGAAGCTCGGCTTTAATTTGCTATTCTTGGTGGTCTTCCAATAACTTAATCCTCTTTAGTGGTTTATTTGTCGATGCAGTCAGATTTATTTGTATCTATTTTTCGTTTAGTCTATATGATCTAAAGTGGTTAGTATCAATGTTTTAGAAAATGTCCAAATTATATATTTAGCTTATGATAATCATTTTTTATAATTTAAAATATTTTATATTTTTAATAAAACTATAGACTACTATTCAAAAAAATATTAATATTTAATCCAGTGATATAAATGTATATTATCCAAATTTTTTGTGAAATTGAAGTAATAAAATTTTAATCGGTTTTTTTACTGGATTTTGACTGCAATTGTTGCTTGTCAAACTGATTTTACCAGTTTTGAAAAAAAAAAATCCGATCTTGTGATGTTTATCGACAAACTCGGGAAGTTCTAAAATTAGTAAGATTACCGTTAGGCTAAAATTAAGAGAATTTTTGTATAACTACATATATTTTTATCATTTTAGTAAGGTTTTGTGTAGGATAAATAAGAAATTGTGTAATTACATAAATTCTTATCATTTTTTGTAAGAATTTGTATAATTACACAAATTCATATGATAACCTAAATTCTTACCATTTGTGTAAGAATATGTGTAGATTGTGTTGATTGTAAAGAATTGTGTAACTACACAAATTCATACCATTTTTGTAAGAATTTGTGTAACTACACAATTTCTAATCATTTTTGTAAGAATTTGTGTAAATCTGCCTCTTCCCGACAAACTCTATTCTCAACTCAACCGGTCTGTCCAATCTGGTTCTTAGACACTGACTATTTTCAAATCAACCCTCAAATCTACATCTCGTGTTCTCATTTTTGTTTCAGAGATCACATTATCATGTTAGAAATACTCTACATTACTTGAATATCATTTCAATGCTATAGAAGGAACATGGGCGTTACTTAAAGCAATTATATTGTACTCTCTGGACCCATCTGAAGATGAGTCTGTTGCAGACAGCATTCGCTTGAGCTGAGACCGCTGACAGACAATGCGTCCATTGTTCCACCCAGGAAAAGAAAATGACGATGAGAAATTATCCTGAAGGAATTTATAAGCAGCCTTAGCAACTGGAGTATCACGAGCAATTGAGCTTTTCTCCATCTGCCCCCGTCTGCTTAAGATAAAATGTTCTTGTTACATGGAGGAAATTTTGAATCATGAACAATGCAACTGATAGTACAACTGCAGAATAGGTGGGGGATATGCTGGAAAATGTAGCAGAAAATCTCCAAACTACGTAAAACACTGTAATGCATTTATACACATTTCCAGTAACAATGCAAAGTTTTCATGATCAATGTAAAGGTAAAACTTTGGCATGAAATAGCTAGCAGATATGCTCCATGTATACAATGTCTATAATGTCACTCATACCTAAGGTATAAAACAAGGTTGTACCTTGACACTTTACTCTGATTAAGTGGCAAAACTCAACATTATTTATTGAGGGGACCATTTAAAGATGTCTAAATTTATGGGGGCAACAATATAAATTATATATTTTTAGTGGACTAAAATACAATTTTACATTACCTCGACTTAAATATTTTTTCCAATTTTTAAATTTTTTTGGGAGGCCGTGGCCCCCGCCGGTCGCTCTTGAGTACCACCCCTGCTCTGATTAAACCTCATTCTCTTTCCAAACCCATTTTCAAGTTTAATATTTTTATCTAAACCCTTTCAAATATTAGGCAAGTCTAGGCATTGGCTTGGTAGCTCGGACCGTTAGATAGCATGCAATACAAAAGATTCCTAGAGACAGAAGTTCATAGAACAAGGGTTTGAAGGCAGCACCACCACTAATGTTCATTAACACTGTCCATTTAACCATATATAAAGTAATATTTAATTATTAACTTAAAAATATTAGGTTAATGGACACGTGAAGGATATGAACCTATTTGTGGAGAGTTATATTCATTGAATATCCACAAAAAGATGGGAACTAACATTTTCATCTCATGCAGATTAAATGTAAGGGATAGGAAAAAGATGAGTAACATGGGGAATATGACTTACGCAACAACCACAGTAGCAAGTTGAGGAAGATCATCGCCACTCAAAAACATTTCCTGCATATTGTTGAGCCAAATTGATAGGGATGTATAAGTGCCACCTTCCCACATCCTGTGAAATGATCAACTTCATTAATCAAATAAAATTAACATGAAAATGGAAAGAAGCAAATTTGAATATGTATCCCATGATACCTGTGCACATCCACAGAAAATACAAGTTTGTTTTGACGGAAAAGTTCAGGGAAGAGGCCTCTCTTTGTTGCTTCCTTGAGCACCCTTGCAGCACGTTCTTTCTGACCTAGCCACCAAAGTGCTTCTAAAAGAGCATTATAGAACCTTATTCCAAAGCCACATCCTTCAGAGTTAAGTTTGTCAAAGATGTACTCTACCATCTGCCAGTTTGCATCACCATCAAAATCTCCACGTATCATCTGTCCAATTACTTGATGAATATTTGACACTTTGTTCGCAAGCATCTCATCGAGTAACTTATAGGCATAATCCCACCTAAACATATTGAATTTAGAAGGTCAGGTAAATTTGCTAATAAGGAGAACAATTCTGCTTCCAAAGTGCTTATATACTCCCCAGACTAATTGTAAGTTGTAACTCAAAGACTAAACAAAGATAAATTTAACACCAAGACATAAACAACTTAGGATTCCTGTTTGTAGTTTGAAATCATTACAAATTTCAAAAAATATATTCATGATAAGTTAGTCTAATTTAACTTACACATGAGGGGGCTATTTCTCACACTTAACTTTCTCTTACACCACGAAATTTCAAATTCTAATCATATAAAAAAGCTCATAATTACTCATAAATTTGTAGCTGTCACGAGGGCTAGCATTACTTGGACTCGTGTGGGAATGTCATGTATGGTATGTGTCTAACATGGGTACTGTTGAACTTTTTCCTGATTTCTACATGTCTTTGGAGGGTTCTTGGAAGATTCTCTTCATGTCCATGTCCAAAAATTTATTGAACACAAGTTTCAGATTAGGGTAATTCAGGAAAAATGATAAATCAGGGCATCATAGGCTAGTAATCTCTTATCAGGACTCGAGGTACCCTTTCCAGGGTAAAATCCTTGGAACAAATTTATATTCCACAATGTCCTAAGAAAAAGAGTAAAATATTTAACAGAATCAGTACATTAATCTCAACAATAAAAAATAGGTAATGGTCTGGTCCAGGATATTGACGAAATCACCAGATTGCCCCTGCCTGTATGTCTATGTCCTGAATATGATACTCCCTTTCTGCTAGACTACTACAGCATAAATATCATCCATATCACCTAGATGGTTTGGGGAGAAAGGCCAAATACGGAAGCACAGAATGCTTCATTGGCCAATTATTCCTCACATCAGGATTACTCAGCCAAGCCCTATTACCAATTTACCATACCCAAGGACCAAGACATCACTGCTCAGCCAAGCTAAAGGAAACAAAAGTAGTACTCTTTTCATCACCGAACAGAAGAAAAAATACACTTTGAATTAAAGCTAAATCCCTTTAACAACATACTTTCCATGATTGCAAAATAATGAAGCCATTCAATTAACATTTAAGTAGCACCTAACCAAGCTTCTGTACAAAGCTAACTACCTTAAATATGTATACATCTTTTCTTTATTTCTCTTTTTTGTTTTTTTTAAGGAAGGCCTTTTTCAAGACCATCATATACCATGCTACGTATTATGACTCCAAAAAGAAGTTAGCATCTACCTTTAACATATTTTTGCTGAAGCAACTATCAAGCCCTCATAAGACATTTTCCTATGATTCATTCTAGGAAGATCCATCACATAGATATAATAGTCCTTCTCCAATCACAGTAACTAAACTTCTAAGAAAGGAAGACTGGAAAATAGATGAGCACCTTCAGAGATCAAAGAAAAAAAGATGAAATACAAATGGGTCTCTGATTGGGAGGATCAGAGACAATAAGAAACAAGTTGATCTTTTGTCAAGGTTGCAGAGATTTCCTTGTATATATTACACACGTCATTATTGGTCTTCGATAGAGGAATGCAATTGTGAAGGATAATGGTCTGAATCACCAAGGCAAACTACAATTCTCCATATATGGTATAATAACAGATGACTTTTCTTACAAGTCAAGATCATCTCTCAGGGTATATGTGCCAGAATCAAATATACTGATGTACCAAGTTAATTTCTTTCATCAAATTATATTCCTATATAGTTATTACGAAATGCAGGAGCAAATCAGACATTCATCATGTAATTCTCCATGCACACAACATAAACAGCAAGTGGAGTGAAACTGACCTGTCACACTTTGCATAAACAGCCAGCATCATGCAATAGCACATGACACTGGGCAAAACTCCTAAAGCTTTGATTTCCTTGAATTGCTCATTGCTCTCATCGCAAAGGCCTGCAAAGCAATACACACTTAAAACCGCTTCAAGGGTACGTTCATCAGGATCACATCTTGCCTTTTCCATCTCTACATAAGCCTTGATAGCATTCTCAAACTGGCCTCCTTGCCTAAACGCTTCAATCAAAGCATTGAAGGAGTCCCGGCTCTTTGCAACACCAGCCTCATTCATTCTAGACAAAACTGCTTCAGCTTCCTTGTACAATCCACCTCTAGCAAAAGTCTGAAGCAGTGAATTGTAAGTTTCAATGGTCGGTTTGCTCCCTACCTCATTCATTGTGTTGAAGGCAACTAGAGCTTCCTCATATAATGTTGCCTGTCCATAAGCCTCGATAACACCGGTATAAGCCCAGGAACTAGGTACTATCCCTCTTTCATGCATGTGAAGTAGAATTTTCTTGGCATCCTCATGAAGCCCTCCCTTCCCACAGGCAAATATCAAGCCATCATAAGTATTCAAGTTAGGCTCAACATTCTCCTCTACCATATCATGAAACAAAGTCACTACCTCCTTAAAATACCCACCCTCTCCGAAAACCTGTATCAAAATATTATAAGTTGCTGCATCCGGCTCTGTATTGCTAGCTTTCATCTCAAGAAAAAGCTCACGGACATCATCATACCGCCCATTCCTCCCGTACAAATTCAACAAAATACTATAAGTAGCTGCATTCGGCACACACCCTGCAGCTTGCATCTGCCTAAACACACCCATCGCTTCCTTAATTGAACCTGACTTAGCATAAGCCTCTAACAAAACATTATATGACATAATATCTGGCAAATTCCCTCCCAACTCCATTTCCTTAAGTAACTCAGAAACCTTCTCCAGCTTTCCTAACTTCATAAATGTCTCAACAAGATACCTATAAGTAGTTAAATCCGGCAATATCCCACCTTCATTCATATTCCTAAAAACCATTTCCGCTTCATTGCATGAACCCCTATCAGCACAAGCGCTAAGCAAAGTATTATAAGTCACAATATCAGGTTGTATTCCTTCATGTCTCATTTCCGCAAACAACCCTAACAAACCCTCCCAATCCAACCCGCCCCTTGCACACGCATTAATAACAGTGTTATAAGTTAAGATACTGGGCAAAACTTTGTCTTTCTTCATTTTGGCTAGTAACTCAAGAGACACATCATACGCACCGTTGCGTCCGTAGGCATTGATCAATGCGGTATAGGAAAAAACACTGCGAGGAACGCCTTGGCTAGGCATTTCATCGAACACTTCGCGACATTTTTCAAGCAAGCCTTCGCGGCCCAAGAGACTGATCATTATGGTGTAAATGTGTTCGTTCGGCTTGCACCATATCTGCCGCTGCATGTATTTGAAGAGCCGGAGGGACCGTTGCCAATCGCCGCGGTGGGCGAACTCTTTGAACACCAAAGAGAAGTCTTTTAGCGAAAGTTTGTTGCGGAAGACATCGAGACATCTCGCGATGCTGCCACGTGGCGGGAGGCTGCTTAGCTTGTTGATTAGTGTCTCAACGTCGTAGCTGTACTTCCCTTTTTCTACTGTCACTGAGGGGTTTCCGAGGACAATCTCTCGAGCCTTCGCTCTGCATATTCCAGTGCCACCGGAGAAGAAGCTACGGTTACCGCCTGTAAATATTCGAGTGGAAGAGAGCTGCAGCCGGTTGATTGAAAAATTGGGAGGCTGCGTGAGAGCTAGGAAGCTATTAGGAATTGAAGTTGTCATTTGAAATATTTTGCATGCGACTTGTGAGATTTGACGGGGAATTAAAGATGAAAAGGGAATGCTTGCTTGCACAAGGACACTTCGATTATTATTGGATAACACAGCGAGAAGAAGAGAGGGAAGCAATAATAAGAATTTTTTTTTCTTTTTTTTTGGGGGGCGGGGGGGGGGGGGGGGGGGGGGGGGGGGGGGGTATTCGGTTATAGAGGAGTTAGTATTTTTTTTTTAGGGTAAATTACAATCTGTTAGGAAAAATATTACAAAAATATTATATTTAGGGAGGCTCAAACCAAAGAATTTAAAATAAAAAGTTTACACCAAACCAACTTAAATACTTGATATAATCTTAACAAAAAATAGTATGTAAATGATGCTGCATTTGAATTTAAATTTTTTAAATCTTAAATTTTACAAAATGTTCAAATCAATCCTAAATCCCTAAAAATCCTTAAATAAAAAATTCTTAAATCCTCATCGATGCCGCCGTCGGCAACCGTCTCTGACCCCACTTGTTCGATCGCCAAAATCAGTATGTCATTTCCTCCAACTCGTCATCGTCAGAAACTAGCGAACTGTGTGCTAATCGAACGGTTATTTTACGTTCGACGTTCAATGTTTGATTGGCAGTCTGGCACACAGTTCGCCAGTTTTCGGCGACGGCGAGTGGGGAAAATGGTCGGGTGGGTTTGGCAGATATTATGTCAGAATACCATTGAACTTTGTTTTAGGGTGTATGGTTTAGGGGTTTATATGTATGAGTTTTTAATTTAAGGATAATGGTTGAAATTTATAGTTTAGGGTTATAATTTAGGGTTTATAGATTAAAACATAAATCCTCACCATATTACCCTAAAAACTAAACTCTATCCTCTAAACCCTAAATTCTAATCATAAACCTTAAATTCTAGCCACTATCCCTAAATTCTAAATTTCTACACCTAAACCCCTAAACCATACACCCTAAACTAAGCCCTTAAACCCTAAAAACTAAGGCATATGTGGAAACTTTTAGTTTCCACCGCTAGTGTATAGAATAATAATCATATATATATATATATATGGATTAATATTTGATACACTGCCAGTGTAAAAAAAGGTTTACACAAGCATGATTATTTTCAAGCCTAAATCTAAAATATAAATTCTTAACCTTAAAACCCTAAAAATCTAACCATAAAACCTTAAATTCTAATCATAAATCATAAATTCTAAACCCTACAACCTAAACCCCTAACACTTAAACTATAAATAAGAACCCTAAACCCCTAAATAACTCAGCTTGTGAAAACTTTGTTTTCCACTGCAGTGTATATGATACTTATCATATATATATATATATATATATATAGGGTAATTGTTTGATACACTACGGTAGAAACTTTTTGTTTCCACAAGTGCCTTAGTTTTAGGGTTTAAGGACTTAGTTTATAGTGTATAGTTTATGAGGTTTAGGTGTATGGGTTTTGAATTTAGGGATAATAGTTGAAGTTTATAGTGTATGGTTATAATTTAGGGTTTATAGATGAAAACTTAAATCCTCACCATATTACTCTAAAAACTAAACCCTAAACTCTAAATTCTAACCCTAAACAATAAGTTTCAACCACTATCCCTAGATTCTAAATCTCTACACCTAAACCCCTAAACCATACACCCTAAACTAAGCCCCTAACCCCTAAAACTAAGGCACTTGCGCCGCTAGTGTATAAGATAATAATCCATATAGAGAGAGAATTGAAAACTAAAATCCCTTAATCTAACATCCTAAAACCTAAACCTTAAACCCTAAACTCTAAATTATAACTATAAACTTTAAATTATATATATATATATGTATATATATAATACTTTGATACACAAGCTTGTGTAAATTATAGTTTACCCAATCCTTTCAATTTTAGAGTTTAGAGATTTAGGTTGTATGGCGTAGAATTTAAGGTTTATGGTTATAATTCAGAGTTTAGTGCTTAGGTTTTAGGGTGTTAGGGCTAGGTATTTAGGTTTCAGATTTTATAGCTTAAATATGAAGGGTTGTGTAATTTTTTTTACACAACTTGTATATCAAAATATACTTCATATATATAATATAATTATTTAATGGAAAATACTTTGATGCACAAGCTTGTGTAAACTTTAGTTTATACAAGCCCTTTAATTTTAAGGTTTAGGGTTTTAAGTTAGGGTTTAGGAGTTTAGTATGTAGGGTATATAATTTAAGGTTTATGATTAGAATTTAGAGTTTAGGGTTTAGGGCTTAAGGTTTAGGTTTTAGGTTGCTAGGGTTTGTGATTTAAATTTTAAATTTTATAAAATGAGTGTGTAAATTTTTTTACACAACTTGTGGATCAAAATAAAACCCTTATTTAATTACAATTTTATTACAAACCCAACATTCAATCATTAAAATTGAAACACAATTTAATAAAATAATAATTTTAACATCAAAACTTATAGAATTTGGTCATAATTAAAAAATTTAATAAATTTAATCCTTTATATTCGAAAAAGTAGGGTTTAGGTTTACTGTACACTAGCTCGATAACTGAAAAGTGAGATAGTTCGACAGACACAATCACTTCACTCTTAGAAAACTTACAACCTAATGGAATATACTCAATATGATCATAATGTCATGTGCTAGTAGACACAATCACTTCACTAATGAAACTTTTAAATATGAAGAAGTTAAATTTATTTAATTATTTTGAATTTGGACAAATTAAATAGAATGTACAAGTTTTGATATTATATCAAACCACATTAGATGTATGTTCAATTTAAAAGGCAATGTAACATTTTTGTAACAAATTTAACAAAGTGACTAAATTGTAACTTTTAAAAGAAAAGTGTTTTATTTGTAACCTAACATATAATTGAGTGACATGAGGTGTAATTTACTTTTTTAAAACTATAACTAATGCCACTTTATTTATAAGTTGTCTTCTTTCAAAAATTAGGTTTCAGTCACTTACGTTATCAATTAATGTAACATCTTAAAAATTAGCCTAGAAGATTAAGGGATTTAATTAAGCGATTGGATAAATTATTAAGACTTAATCCTTAATTATTGAATTGAAGCTAGGTTCAATATGGACCAAATTGAAATTTAAGTAAATGTTCAAGAAGAATTCGGTCATTATGTCCAATGACCAAACCGAACAAGAAGAAAATATAAGGCTTGCATGCTAAAGTTAAAATGCATGGATTAACCCTTGAATTAATATGAAAACATTATATTATTAAGGATTATATGTGATTAATTGTGTTATTAAAAGATGATGAGAAAAAATTAGTTGAGATATGACATGTTGGTCATATCTCATTAAAATTGTCTCCCTTCTCTCTCTTTTCTTTTCTTAGTCGGCTACCCCAAACCAAAACCATCTAAGTTCATTTGTTCATTCACACCAATATCACAAACATAAAAAATAGAGAGAAAGCTTGAGAGTTTCGGTGGAGAGGAAGAAAGGCTTGCATGTCATTGAAATCTTCATAAAAAATTTAAAGAAAAATTGGAAGTAAGTAGCTCATTCCCTCTATAGTTCGATTATAGTGAAAATTTTAATAGATCAATAGTTTTAATGTGTTTAGAAAATCATGAAAAGGATGATGCTAAATGTGATGTTGCTGAAAATTTCTAAGTTCATAAGAAATCTTAAGAAAATTTAAAAGATGAAAGCTTATGAACATGCACGAATTAAATTGGACAGATTTGGTAAGTTACAAGACATGCAACTTTAGAAAATTGTAGAAAATTCACTAGTAAGATTTTAGTGATGAATTTTTGATATGTTCTACCTTGACATGTTTAAAGTGGTAGAAAAATTATAAAAAAGAGTTTTGATGAATGTAGTAAAATCTGGAAACTCATTTCGAACAGCATGCAAAACTGTCCAGCAATGCTCCTAGCTGAACAGTGAACTTTAGAAATTTGTAGAAAATAATCTGATAGAAGTTTCGAGCTGAAATTTTGATATGATGAAATGGGGTATATTAATTGAATTTAGGAACAAACGGTGAACGATTTGGAGTTATATACAAGAAATAAGAAATGAATTAAGTTAGGTGGTCAGAATTGTGTGTAAATGAAAAGAAAGGAAAATTGAGAACATGTGACTTATTAAATTGTAAAATTGATAAAATGGAATGGTGGTAAGTAGATAAACAATCTGTGGGAAGTGAAATCCACAAAATTTAATGATCAATTTGAAGGTTTAAGCATTTAATTAAAGAAATTGGTAAAAATGGGAATTGGCCTTGTCGAACCATATTAGTATAGGGACTGTTTTGAACAAGAGATAAAATTCAGCCTTGAAATTATGAAATAAATTCTAGAAATTTCCTATTGTTTGGCTTAAATGCCTTAGATCCTAGAAGTGAAAGAGTCGAGGAAGAAATTGTACCGGGAACGACTGCAGATCGAGCAAAAGGCATTCGGATACAGAACTAGCTCGGTGAACTGTGACTCTGTGAGTGAAACGACCTTAGAGTTGGGATTAGAGTCCCAACTGCCTTAAATTAATTTTTAATTATGTTAAGCATGCAATTGGACTAAATAATTATTTGATTTTAATTCGGGAAGAAGGAATAAAGGAAATTGGATAAGATGCATGTGATATGTAATTTTTGGTGACTTATATGCTTGAATTGAGAAGTGTGTTTGCTATGCTGATTTCGAATTGAAATCGAGGTTTATTGGACTGTTTTAGATTATTGAATTGCTGATTGTTAGCATTATTGATAGGATGATCGAATTATCAATATTTGATTAAATTGATTGATATCATGTGTATGTTGATAAGCTCGATTGGAAATTGAGTTGTGATATGCTGATTGAATTATGTGAGATGAAATTTGATGTTATAAATGTTAAATTGATGATATGAAAAGTGAATTGAGATTCATTACATGCTATTTGTGATATTATGAGATATTTGAAATTGAAATTCCATGATCACAATAGAAAGGATTGAGAAATATATTCTGAAAATTTCTGAATAATTATGTGACTTAAATTAAATGTCAATAAGCAAAGCCCTTGGTGTGTATAGTCTGTCCAGGTAGTGCGTCTAGCCTAGAGTCTGAGCTCAGTAAGAAAATCGGTACGTTAGTGTACTCGATATTGTGGTAAGTAAGTGTACATTCTTGCTTAATGTCTGCAGACATTATGATATGTTATAAGATGATACGATTTTGGTACGTGGTACCTATTACATGGTGAATTTTGATTCACAAATTCAGTTATATGTGACTTGATTACCTAGCTTACTCTATTATTCAAGGCATTGCTAATTGAGTAAATAAGAAAATTAAATAATGAATCTGAAATTGAACTTTCGATTGGGTGTAATTCTTTGAATTAGATGGCAACAAGTTAAATTCGAATATTGATATTAATTAATTATCTGCTACAATTTGTTGTTGCTTGTTAAATGTATTTACCTTAATCGAAATTATGAAATTGATGGATTTGAAATGTTCGATTATAGTGTTAAAAATAACATGAATTATTGTTCTCGTTATGCTATGCAATTTGAGTATGATAATTGATAATTAGGAAGATTGATTTGGATTCGTGACTTGTATGAATTATCAATGATATGATCAGTGTGAAATTGCTTGTGTACATGTTTGGGGATTGATACTTTTTGTTGAAGTTCTTTTTATATAGGCAACCTATAGGTTTGGCCTTTATAGTTACCCCGGGTAGTATTTTGTAAAAAGGGAAACCAAAACTCTATGGATGTTTCAGATATTATTATATGAATGATGTATGAATCAGTTAGCACTATGAATTGAATTGTGCTTATAGACTAACATGAAAATTGAATTAAAATGGACTAAGGTACAATCGAATGATATAATTACTAAATTAGAATTTGTATATGAATACCGAATTGAATAGAAATTGAATGGGAAGCATTCGAATGGAGTAGAATTAATATGAATGAAATTGAGTATGTAGATTTAAATTGCATACACTATTCGAATGGAACTTGTAATTCAATTAGTTTTGCTTATAAGTATAAGATAGATAAATGAATTACATGAGCCCACCTAGATACCAATAGAATTATAATAAGAAACATTGTATGATAAATGTAGAATGAATGTAATTGATATAGCTGAATATACATGGTTAGTGAATGAATTTAAGATAGCTAAATTATATGATTGTATTCGAAAAGAAAAAAATATATTACACGAAAATGGTTAACCCTTTCGCTGCCTAATACGAATCTGTTATAAGTTAATATAACGCTCATTGCCTCTAATCCGGGGTGAGGGGTGTTATAATTAATCCATCATGTCATTAACTCTCATTATATTGTCGACATGTCGCATTAACAAAAAGGATTAATTTAAGGTAAATGGTAACTAAAAATCAGTTGGTCTAGTGTGTGAGGCACTAGATCAATAGCGGAATTTAGGGTAAAATTTTAGGGGGCAACTTAAAATTTAAAAAAATTGGAAGCTTAAACGTAAAATTTCAAAAATTTTAAGGATTTGACTAATATTTTTTAAAATTTTTTTGAGATTTAATAATAATTTAAAAAATAGGAAACTTAATTAAAAAATCAAAATTTTGAACCATAATATGAAATTTAAAAATTTAAAGGGGTCAAATTAATTTTTTTTAAAAAATTTAAGGGCAAAATTCAAATTTCTTAAAATTGTGAAGGCTATGACCCCTACTCCCTTAAAAGCTTCGCCCATACACTGAGTCCCTTAAGCAAGTTTTGACAACTAAAAATATTAAAGGATGAGATTTTGAGTCATTGTAACGACTCAAATTTCGAGAATCTTTAGGTTGTCTCACTCGAGCGTGTGGGCTCGCGTGTTTGGCGAAAGCCTGGTGAGCCTTTGTGTGCTTCATGTACTTTAGGCTTGGACCCTTGAGCTGCCATGTGGGCTTGGAGGATATTGAAAGATTGAATGAGGTAATTTCCTCCATATTTTTGAAGATGAAGGGTGGGAAAACCTTTACGGTTTTGCAAAGTTATAAGAGTAGTAAAATCACTCTTGTCTCCCATTCATCTTTTACTCTTTCTTTTTCTTTGAAATTCAAGATAAAAATAAAATTTTTAATAAATCTAGTGTTATTCTCGATTTGGTTGTTGAGGGTATCTTATTACCATCAAGTAATCTATCCATTAAGGTAAAAATAGTTGAATTTGGTGGGGGTTGGGGTGGATGTGCGAGAATGAAAGTTTAGATTCTATTTCTTGATGTTGAACACTTTCTTTATCATCCATTTTTCATTTAGAAGGGTTGTATGTCGTTGCAACTTTGGATTTATAGTTAACGAGGTTGGAGAGCACTCAAAAGCTCAAGGGTAAGGGAAAGATTTGAGGCTGATGCAAGGAGGCTCTTTTCCATTGCTTGGAGGGTGGTTAGTACACTTCCAACTCCTTTTGTTTCTTGCAAATCAAGGATGTATGGTCTTGCATGCTTGTTTGATGTTTTGGGGCTTGAAATGGCTGAATATGGGTGTTAATGGCAAATCTTAAATTTGGTGTCAAAACGATGTAAAAATGATAGAAAATCATATAAACCATCTTTCATAACTTGTACGCTTGTGTTGGGGTCTTACTGTAGGATATTGGAGGCTTGGGATGAAATTTACGAACTCCAAAAAATAAATTCGGGTTCAAGTATCGATACAGGTTGAGCGCGTATCGATACCATTTGTTAAATGGGATGAATTTAAGCAATTCTTAAAGGGAGTATTGATACACCTTATAAGAGTACCGATACCCCTTGTTTTACTAGAATTTCAGTAGAACAAAATTGATACTGATACGCTCAAGAACGTATCGATACACCTAAGGGTATCGGTATGAGCTTTGAGTTAAACCTCCTTTCATCGGCAAGTCAAGTATTAATACGGGTAAGAGGGTATCGGTACCCACTGAAGCGTATCGGCACCTTTATGTGGGTATTGGTACCCGCGCGCGGGGCTACCCCGATCGAGAGTTGTTGGGCAGCATTCTTCAGCCTACTTATGACGTCGGTGACCGTCACTGGGCCACGTCGGCCGACCTTCATCCCTTTCCAGTCCTGTTCCCGAACTTCGATCAGCCGCTGCCATTTTTTTCGTCGACAGCCACCTGCAAGACAAAGAAAAGGGATCAAACCTTAGTTTAAACATGGCAAAATCTTTAGATCCAATCCAAGATTAATGTGGATTCGACACAAAAGAAAGGTCAACAGAGGATTTCGAATTATGGGATGTAATTTCCGAAATCAAGGGATTTGATTCCCATTCTTTGTGTATTTTAGGTTATGAAAATACCTATAAAACCCCCATTCCCTTTGCAAAATAACAACACACAGAATCTGAAATACCACTACTATACATACACAGAATTTAGATTAGGCGTTGAGGTTGTGAAAAAAAGTTCTCGAATCGGCAACCGTTGTAATTGAAATTATTGGAATAAGAAGCAAGCTATTTCGATATTGTATTATTTTTACTTTGTCTATTTATTTTTTTAAAATTATTCTGAATCTAATAGGTAAAAAAGATTGATGCTAACCTTTGTTTTGAATTACTGTTGTTGAAACTTGATTTTGAATTTTCGGTTGAATTTAAAGGATTTTTTTATTCAAAAAATAAATAATAAAAAGCCACCGCCGTCATACGGTGGCCGGCGCTATGGTAAACATAAAAAATATTGGAGAGGTTTTTGACAAAGTTATTTTGATCGATTTTAGTTGAAAATTAAAATGAGAAGGTGCTTTTAAATGAGTTTTATACCCAAAACAAAATGAGCCAATTCCCTTTATTAAATCCCCCATCCCATTTTCTTTTATCTCACGTATAATCCTATTTACAAATCTTTCAATTTAGTCACAAATTTCTTCTAAATTTGGTCACGGGTTTGAATTTTTTTAATTTCGGTCACTTCCTTTTTATCCTTTTTTTAATTCTGTTTTTAAAGATTTATTTAATTATTTAATAATCTTTTTTTTTGAAAGGTGAGAGGCCTCATTAAAAACCCCCCACTAGACCTATAGGGGGAAAAGAGTGCCTTTATGATTTTATTAAAAATAACCAGGAATGAAAACACATAAAGTATTCAGACAACGGGTACAACACAAACCAAAATACAAGCAGAAAAATACCATGACCAGGGCCAAATACAAACAGAGCTAAGTATCAGCCTATACCATTCCTAGCCAACGCGTCAGCCGCAATATTACACCTCCTTGGGACCCATCTGATCAGGACGCCACGACCGCGAACAACCAAGATGAAATTGGAGACTTTATCAAGTAGCATTGACGGTGGAGCAACCATCGAATTTAGCCAATCGACGACGACTCTGCAATCACTTTCAATTATAAGCTTAGCCAACCTGCCCCAGAGGGAGTTAATAACCTTATTAAAACCGATAATGACAGCTTCTAACTCCGTGAAGATGGGGGGCCCTGGCCCGCATGATTCAGAGAATTTCAGCAGAATAGTGCCCGCTTCATCTCGAAGAATACCTCCCACCCTGCAGTTGGTACCTTGGGCTCTAGAGGAGCCATCGACATTCAACTTATACCACCCTGCCGGTGGCGGTGACCAACCGTGGAGCCGCGGCAAGGACTGAGGATTCAGACAAGAATCCTTAACAATTAAAAAATCCATCACAATTGATTCTATGGACAATATGCAAGCATTAAACGTCCCTTTGATCCAGTAAGCACTTCTAAGGCTTATAATCGAGGTCAGTTGCAAAGGGTCGAAGGATTTACCGTTAAAAACAATTTCATTGCGGAATAACCAAATAGACCAAATCATGGCGAAAGGAATTAAGGACCAAACCTTACTATTACCCGGGGGGCCGATACCCTCCCATGCTTCCAAGAAGGTCATGGCTCCCATGGGGAAGACAGCTACCGCACCAGACCTTGCTAAAAAGAAATTCCAGATCCTCCAAACCGCGGGACACGAGAAGAAGAGATGAAAACAGGTTTCAGGTTCCTTACCACATAAGGGACAGTATAGATCATTGATGGAGTTGATACCCCTTTTGCTTAATTCACATTTAACCGGGACCCTCCCCAACAATACGAGCCAAAGAAATAATTCAACTTTCGGTGGAGCGAGACCCAACCACACTGCATTATCCCAGAAATTTCGTTCTGGTTTCATGCCTAACAGCAGATTCTTTACTGATTTCACTGAGAATTTACCATCACTTGAACCGGACCAGAAAACCCAGTCCCTATCCAGCCCACTTGACTGGAAATCATTGAGTTTCCGCAGCAGGGCATCCCAAGCTGATGCTTCTCGATCAAATAAGGGCCGGCGGAGAGGAATATTTCAGACCCATTTACCATTTAGTTTCTTCCCAACCTCACATATCAAACAATCCTGGGCCGAACATAAGGCAAAGAGCCTAGGAAAACTAACTTTCAACGGACAGCTATCGAGCCAGCAATCATGCCAAAAACGAATGTGTTCGCCATTACCGACTTGAAGGAGAAGGTTTTCTCTTAACGTGATACCCACATTGTCTTCTTTATACAAGGAAGCAACAATACCCTTCCATATCCAAGAGGAGGATTTCGAAGAAGAGGAAGACGGCAAAATTGCAGATCCCAGCATCGGATTTTTGCAACAAATAACTTTTCTCCATAAGCCCTGAATTTCGTTACCGAACCGCCAAGCCCATTTACCCAGAAGAGCCCGGTTCATAGTGTCCAAATCTGCAACCCCTAGGCCACCACGATGTTTAGGTTCACAGATTTTACCCCAACTAACCCAATGGATCTTCGAGGTAGAAGGAGAGGTACCCCAGAAGAATCTGGCCAGCAAACTATTCATCTTTGAGAGGACTTCCCGGGGCATTTTGAACAAAGACATAAAATATATTGGAACACTAGAGAGGGTTGATTTTATGAGAGTAAGCCTACCCCCTAAAGATAGAAATTTCGGCATCCAACCCTCTAGTTTCTTTTCCATCTTTGCGAGAATAGGATACCATAATGCTAGAGAATTTCTCCTAGCACCAAGAGGCATACCCAAATACTTAGTGGGAAAAGTATCAACCGTACACCTCACCTTCCGCGCCCAGGATGATAGATCCAAGTTGTCAACATTTATCCCCATAATCTTGCTTTTTGTCAAATTTAATTTCAGCCCGGATGCGAGTTCGAAGACCCGGAGAACCCTCTTAACATTCCCAATCTCCCGACAAGAAGCTCTACAAAAAATCAAAAGGTCGTCCGCAAATTGAAGGTGCGAAACCTCAACTCTATCGCACCCTCTGCCAACGGAAAACCCACTAAATAGGCCCTTATTCACTGCTTTCAGCAACATTTGATTTAAAGCTTCCCCAACTAAGTTAAACAACAGAGGGGACAGCGAGCAACCCTGTCTTAGACCCCTAGATATCGAGAAAGACTCAGAGGGGGATCCGTTCACTAAAACAGAGATATGAGCCGAAGATATACACTTAAGGATCCAACGGCACCACTTCTTACGAAAGCCACATCTTTTTAGCACCAGCATCAGAAATTGCCAATCCACCGTGTCATATGCTTTGTGAAAATCAATCTTGAGAGCCACCCCCTTTTTCTTTTCCTTAACCATGAAGTCGATAACCTCATTTGCTATCAAAGAACAGTCCAAGATTTGTCTGCCGGCCACAAACGCAAACTGATTATTACCAACTAGTGAGCCAATAACCGACTTCAATCGGCCCGTGAGAACCTTCGATAATAATTTATATAGCCCACCGACCAGGCTGATCGGACGGAAATCATCTAAGGAAGATGGATGGGGACACTTCGGGATGAGAGTAATGAAAGAATGGTTCGTCCCGAACTCCCAATCTCTCTCGTGATAGAAATCATCGAAAAAGCGAAGAATGTCAGCCTTGAGAACTTCCCAAAATTTTTTGATGAATCCGAGGTTGAAACCATCCGGGCCCGGAGCCCGATTACCATCCGTAGATACCAAGGCATTCCAAATCTCATCTTCAGTGAAGCTAGATTGAAGAGACTTGGCTTGATGATGATTTAAACGAGCAAGATCTAAAGAGAAATCTTCTACTTCAAGAGACTGAGAGTCATTGTACTGTTCTGAAAAGTGATTAAAGATAGCTGCTTTTAAAGCACTCGGGTCTGATAATTCAACTCCCTGATGCACCAACTTCACAATCGAATTTGACTTATTCCGAGCGGAAGCAACTAAGTGAAAGAATTTAGAATTCTTGTCGCCTTCCTTGAACCAACGGAGACGAGATTTTTGCAGCCACGCACTTTCCTCCCTCCGGTACTCATCCTATAACAGAGATCTCAATTTTTTCAACTTATCCGCATACGTCTGATTAGGGCCATTAGATTGAACAAGTAATTCCAATGCAGTAATCTCAGATTCTAATTGGGGAATCGAATGAGTTTTCTTGCACGACTGCTTGTTTTGCCAATGTTTAGCTGCGACTTTACACTCTCTTAGCAAGCCCCCAATTCTTCTCCTCGGGAAACAAGATTTGGCTTTCACCATGGCAGTCTTAATTTCTTCCGCAAAGCCTACCTCCCTCAGCCAATGATTATAGCATTTAAACGGACGAGGACCCCAGTTAAAACCTTCAACTTTAAGAGTGATCGGACAGTGATCCGAAAGAGATTTATTCAACACACATTGTACCAAATTGGGGAACGCTAGATCGAAGTCCGCCGAAATGAGAAAGCGATCAAGCCTAACGAAAGTAGGCGGGTCTCTATTGTTGCACCAGGTGAAATTTCCCCCAACCATCGGCAAATCCATAAGCGCAGTACTGTACACAAATTCCTTGAATAAAGAAATCAGAGATCTATTTAGCGAAAACCCAATTTTTTCAGAAGGGTCTAAAATTAAGTTCCAGTCCCCCCCCCCCCCCCCCAAGCACCACGCCAGATCCCAACTAAGCAAGAAATTTGAAATTTCCTCAAGAAAGGCCTGTTTTTCCGAATCGACAGAAGGGCCATATATATTCAGAATACCAACGTGAAGATTGTTCTGACCAAATTTACCGATCAAAGCCACGAAATTAGGGCGAATGATAACATTAGAAACCTCAAACAATGATTTATCCCAGAGACATATTAACCCCCCTGACGACCCTGAAGCAGGGGAAAAAGCATGAAGGATGTCCGAATTATTCCAGCATTTTCTGCACAGATTAGCTTCTACAACTTCCAATTTAGATTCCTGAAGAAGAACCACATTTGGTTTCTGCTCCTGTATAAGCCTCCTAACAGCCCTTATTTTTTCATTTTTACGGATTCCTCTGATATTCCACGAGCAAATTTTTAGATTCATAATAGAATTGATAGGAGAATTACCTTAATGCGAAGCAACAAAGATTAAGATTCTTTTCTCAGCCCCTGTTCCAACTCGCAGACTTTCCGGATGACCATTTCTTTTCCCCCCTTGAAAGAGAACTCGAGAATTCGACTCACCTCCCACACAGCATCAGCTTCCAATTTTTCCAGAGAAATAGTGGCTTCGGAGAAATCGCCGGCCTGATGAGAATTGGAACAAAAATCCTCTTCATCAGTGGAGTCCCTGATACGACGCCTCAATCTTCTTCTATAACTAGCTCTCAAGAAACCAACAAGAAACTCACTGTCGGATATTTTGTTTTGGCTCAACTGTAAGGGATCATCGATGAGATCAAGGCTATCTGGCACAACAGATTCCTCACTAGCAGATAAGGCCTCAGGACAAAAATTGGTCCCAGGCCGAACACTATCATCCAGGCCCAAAATCGGATTATTACAAGAGCCAGGGCCCTGTTCAACATTCTCCCTACGTGAAGGCCCATTACAATGATGATCCAAAATGGGACTCAAACCCACAGGGGGGCAACCAATGTATTATTAACCAGATTTGTCCCACGTGCTGAAAAAACCGAATCAGCCTCTGGAGCATAACCAATGTCAACCTGGGAATTAGATAACCGCCTCGAAAAGGTGTCAGAAACTTCAATATCCAAATCCAGTGGGGATCCAGAATCCGAGGGATTTTTTGACGAGTCCGAGGAGGTTTCCCAATCGTCAATTCTCACTTCGCTGTCGCCTGACCCATCACAACCATTCAAGTTCTCCGACGAATCGGCCGCCGGATTCCCATCCCCAACAAACGCCGGGTTATCCTCAAGATTCCCATGATCCGACCAGACATCTTCTGGAATATCTTCCGGCATGGAAGTAGAGACTTCATCCAAAGGATTCGTCGCTGTAATTTTACCGATCTTAATAACATGAGTCAAGCCCCTAATGCGGACGGATATTGATTCCGGAATACCAGAAACGCAAGCCGTTCTGAGCGTCATTCGTGCAATAGCAAGATTCGATTTCGATTTTGTCTCAGCATGAATATCAATGATAGTGCCCCATCTATTACCAATGGTTTTGAAAGCATACAAAACTGAGAGGGAATACCATCCACCAGAAGAGGGGCAATGTGTTTAAACCAGAACTCAATGGCCTCTCTTTTGCCTTCCCATGCAAGGGAGAAATCATCAGCAGAAGAGAATTTGATGATAACAGAACGGTTGCCAACATCCAACGGGGAGATGATCCCATGAATTCCTTCGAAGTTCAAGTCTTGCTGCACAACCCCGATATCATAGGAGCTTTTCAAAATCCCAACTAAGCATAGTTTTAGCCACCCATGGTCTACCCTGGGAATATTGATATTAAACGGAGAACCATCATTGCAGCCTATATTCTCCTGAAGCACCTCATTTGTCCTATTTTCTTCCGATTCACGCGGTCCGGGCATATTCTGTAAGAGTACATCTTTGAAAGATAAATTTTCCACAACTTTTCGGAAGCCCCTACGACGGGCTTGCTGACTAGCCTCCTCTCTCGAGCTCAAAGAATTTCGACTATTCCTGACCGGTACAAAACTCCCCCGCCCTGGACTCCTAGAAGGTTTTTGATATCTAACCTGAGATACCCTGATTACCATACCATCAATGATCGATTTGTCCCTGGATTCAATCGCATTCACCATATCCCGCCTGGAGAGAAACGACACAAAGGCAAAGGTAGATAAGCGGTACTTCCATCTATTATTAGACCCAGGAATGAAAACCCTAGAAATCTTCCCATGAAGACTGAACAGATCCTTCAGAGCTTTCCACGACACCCTTCTACTCAAGTTGTCTATGAAGATGGTCCAGCTATTGCCTGCCTCGCCGTCTAAAACCTGCGCACCCCTGAAGCCCCTTCTGACATCCTCCTGGCTGCGATTCTTGTATGCAGATGTTCCCCGAACATGGCTAGCTTCCCCCCTCGCTCTCCCCCCTCGCTCTCCACCGTGCGCTCTCCATTCTTGACCATTATTTAATAATCTTTTAAATCAGGTTCTTTTTTATTTGCATTCTTAAAAAAAAAACTCCAACTTAAAAATTAAGTATTGACTCGATTCGGGAATGATACATTCTCTTTTAATTAATCTCACATTCTAATTTGTATCTAATTTAATTCTTTATAACTTAATTACTTTAAGTATATTTAATTTTGCAATTTAGTTATCATGTTTATATGATTGTCGTGTTTAATAAAAGAAACACATTTAATGCGATGTCTTATTAAACGAAAATGACGAGTTAGCGTCAAGAGTGTTGGCGGTGATTAAAGTTCATTTTTCGAATGGTAAGACCGTTAAAATAGAATTATATTCATAAATAGAAAAATAAAATGAATTTTACATGAACTTGCAAATTCTGACATTAAAACATTTTGTAATCGACTAGGTACCAATTTTTGGGCGTTGTCGGGTGCTAATCTTTCCCTACGCGTAAGCGACTTTCGAACCCGTTTTCGTGTTTTCGCAGACCAAATCCGATGCTATTTGACCAGAACCTAAAAGAGATGGGCAACTTAAACTTTAAAGCAAGTCAAATTATTATATATTGCTGGACAAATTGTATATTTTAGGTTAAACTGTATTGGTCTGAATATTAAGGGAAAATAAAATAGAATAAGACGGATTTGAAGTTGAGAGTTGGAAGAAAGACCAATTTAAATCTAAACCAAATTTAATATTTTTCTATATTGTTTATATATATATATAATATATATTTAAATATGAATATAATATATATATTTTTAAAAATAAAAAGTGTTAATTCACACCTTTCATTTGCTCTGCGGTTAAAATATTTTTTTTCTATATTTTTTAAAATTCTTTTTTTGTTGTTGTATTTTTTCTTCGCCGACAGCTGTCTTTTATCGTTTTGCTTATTTTGTATATAAATAAAATAAATTTTGTTAATGAATATTTTACTTTTAAGTTTTTTTTTTGCTTTGCCAAATTTATATCACATGTGTACTTATAACAATTCTTCTATCTGCTTTTATGGCAGTTCATTTGTATATTTCTATAGTAGTTATAGTTTGTCTTTGTAATATAATTTATCTTTTGACAGTTTAACGTCTGAATGACGAGTATTAATAAGCGTTTTTATCAGCGAAAGAGATCAATTTATATACACTTATGCGATTTTTTATTGTAGTTGTGCCGATATGCCAAGAACAAGTAGCGGAAAAAATTTGTTATTTAGAAATTTATTCAAATCCTTCTTAAAGGATTAAATTTTGTATTTTTAATATTTTTTACTCCTTAAAATTTTATTTTATATATTTTTGCGAATTCTTTGTGGTGTGATACCTTGAAATAAATATATAATCTATTTTTTAAAATTGACTTTTAAATTCGGGATAATACATGGATTTGAACGGGTGACCCGGCCCTCGTGAGGGTAAGTGGAATATTGAAATTTGCAGTCCCCAAAAGGCCAAAATACGAGCCGGAGACAGTAAAAATCTGCAGAATCCAAAATGCAGAAAACCTCCAAAAGAAAGCATTTTCAGCTCGATGGCCGCAGCCAGAAAACACCCAAAACAACCTCGGAAGATCCCTACCCATTTCACCAAAGACCCACCCCCGAAGAATGTAGAGTCGTTAGAAACGAGCTCTTAGTGCTCCACGGTTTCCCTCCAGAATTCCTCAAGTACCGACGTCACAGACTCGTCATTAACGGCTCAAAATCAGAGCCATTGACCAACATCAATAATGGGGATGATAAGGAAGAGAGCGTGTTGGATGGTCTGGTCAAAATTGTGCTCTCTCAAAATACTACTGAGATTAATTCCCAAAAGGCTTTTGCTTCTCTGAAGTCTGTTTTTCCCACCTGGGAAGATGTAAGCTTTTTTGGATTTTCTCTCATCTTGTTGCAACAATTTTCCTTTTATGCTCGTTCTGGCTTGATGGGTATTTATCACTTTGGACTTATAGTTTTCATTATTTGCTTTTATTTTTGGCTTCACGGTTTATCCGTTAATAACAAGAATTTCCTTTTCTGTTTAAAGTTCTTATGTATTTGGTTGATTAAGAATTCTATATATCAATATGTAAAGAACATTTTACATGGTTTTAATTGCTTTTCAGAACATTTTATGGTATTGTGTTTTAAGTTAAAATGCTTCTTAAGTTATGTTGGTTTGAGTTGTGAATTCGAATACTTTCGGTTTGCAGGGTGTTCTAATTTGGAGTCACATTTTAATTAAATGTTTTGGTTTATATTTGTAACTTCAGGTACTTTCTGCTGAATCCAAAAGTCTAGAAAATGCAATAAGATGTGGAGGCTTAGCCCCAAGGAAGGCGTCTTGTATTAAGAATGTGTTGAGTTGCCTGCATGAGAGAAAAGGCAAACTATGCTTGGAGTACTTACGAGATTTGTCGATTGATGAAGTGAAGTCTGAACTCTCCAGTTTTAAAGGAGTTGGACCTAAAACTGTAAGTTTACTCGGTTGGACATCAATATGAATGTTAAGTAATATGAATTCAATTCTTCTACTAATGGGAAGGCAATAAGCACTGCTCACTCCTTTTACATGCCGAAGGAAATTAGAGAATGCATGCGCTTAGGATAGTCCTATTTTTCATATGGATGCGTTCTATACCAATGATTAAATATATAGCTTTCTCGTCCATGGCAATTTTGTTTTTGTTGCCCATCTTTTCATAAGGCATGATTGGTTGTCATGGGCCTCATGGCATATTCAATTGCAGCCTCTAAATCTGTCTATTTTTCCTTTTATGCTGCAAGCTAAAAAATAACGTATTTTTTGCATTACCATCAATGTCCTCGTGGTTATCCCTTTTTTCTTTCTAAAATAAGATCCTGCCAGTTCTGGAATCCTACTTGAGAGTATCCATAGTTTCGTCTTACTATTAAAAGGAGAAGAATATACCAGCAAAGTTCTTGATTATTAGTAACTCAACTAAATGCCACAGTAGTTAGATGCACACAAGGGAAATACTAATTTGTGGCCTACTAGAATATTCTCTATATCATACTCGTTTTACTGATGATATATCTGAACACGTTATTCACTGGAGATATGTCTTAACCACTAATACAAAACATCAATAAATTTTAGGGAAATGCACATTTATATTGGAAAATGACTCGCCATTTCATTTTTCCTCTGGTTTGAACCTAACTCATCAACAATGGTGAATCTTTTAAAAATAAAAAGAAAGAAGAAGAGAACTCAGTTAGTGGTTCCATGATAATTTATGCACTGCATCTGCTCTCTAATAATGTCTATCTCTTTAGTCTCATATTCCATGTATGAGTACCACAAAGATAATATGAAACTCAAATACTCTAAAAAAAATTATGTGTGCATGATTTGTTGTATATACCATATTTCGTACCTATGGAAATAATTGTTGAAAAATATCTCGGCATAGAAATGGAACTACCTATCTGATTTCTTTGCTTGACAAGCTGCAGAATCCTGCACTGAACTTTGATGAATTCTATATGCACTTTCACTTGCATAATTTCATGTGTGTGTGCAACAAACATTGTTGCATGAAATCTTTTGAGAAAATTAAAATGGGACATATAAGTTTTTGTTATCAGTGTCAATAATTTTTAAGCCTGCGCTTTTCTCCTGGATCATCTTTCATTTTATCTAATGTATTGTCCATAAATGTTGCCTTCAGTAATTTAATTTGTCATGGGTTCCGAGTTAAATTTCACAATCACCAGAGTATGGTATTACTCTTTTTACTGCCATCATTTAATTGGTGACTTAAATTTATCACATGTTATTGCTATTAAATTAAAAGATTAATGAATAAAAGGCTAAATCACTTAGAAAAATCCATGCTAGTTTGGACCTTGTATCAAACTGACTAGGTTTAGAACAGGATCATGATATGGTATTGCAGCATGTATGTTAATCAGATATCCGCATGCTTTGGACCTTGTATCAAACTGACTAGGTTTAGGTAGTGCGGTGAAGATTTCTAATGCTGGTCTCTGATTTAGATTTAATATTTTATATGTTTTAAACTCTTCTGGATTATGATGTTTTTAAAATTAAGATTGTTCTAAATTGATTAATATTACCAGCAGTCGGATCTCAGATTATCCATACAAATCCTGAACTCTTGATGCATGACAGGTGGCTTGTGTTTTGATGTTCAATCTCCAGCAAGATGATTTCCCTGTAGACACACATGTGAGTAGCATCGGATTGCTCCATTTGCATTACATTGATGTTTAAAACTTATTTGTTAGCTCTTAAATATCTCTGCAGGTGTTTGAGATTGCTAGGGCCATAGGTTGGGTCCCAGCTATAGCGGACAGGAATAAGACATACCTTCATCTCAACCAAAGGATCCCAAACAAACTTAAGTTTGATCTGAACTGTCTTCTGTATACACATGGTAAGGTTTGCCGCAAATGCACAATGAAAGGAAGTAACCAGAAAAAGGTTGCACACAAAGATGGTTCCTGCCCTTTAAGTGATTACTGTAGAAATCTTGCATGAACAAAATCAAGTAATCTTTGTACTTCTTCAGTCTCAGATCCATGATTAACTTCACTTTGGTTGTCTTTTCTCTGCATGACATAGAAAGTATCGATCTTCCGTAATTGTTTGGTTTTGATATTTTGGACCATAGGATTAGAAAGAAAAATCCATGCGCAAGTTACAAATATTGACATCAAACAAGATGAATACTAATAATCATATGAAGGAGACACCACTTTGGTCTCCAGGATAACTGTGGTGCCTGCATATACTTTCTTCCTAAAGCAAAGTACGAATCTTGTAGTACACTATGAAGGAAAAGAAAAGCGGGATGAGAGAGCAGCAAAGACTTCATATCTATCCCCATAAGCTTAAAAGTTTGTTCTCCAATGATTGGATGCATGACTTGTTTTTCTAAAGTACGAGTCGTCAATGACTGAACAATCTGTAAAGTTTCCTTATTTGTTTAGAATTCAGCGTTTACACGGCTTAAATAGACATGATGACCTCTCTTTTTTCACACTTCGCTAGTAGATAATATTGTTGTATTTTCAGTTGCCGGAAGAGTTGCTATAAAATGGTTCGAATAAGAACCAAAGTCACAGTAAAAGAGGGGTCACAATTTGCATGTACCAACTGTGTACATAGAATCAAGTAGATATTTTTGGGAAGATAGTGCTGTCCTAGCTAGCATCCTAACCTCTTTTTCACTTTTGGGCATTAATTTAGATCTTTAAATGTTATTACTTTAATTATCATATAGAAATTTCAATATGCTCAGCTTGTCATGTAATTGAATGTTGAAGTATAAATATTGTTGGTTATTACATTTTTTATAAGGCAGAGTGGCATCAGGATAGACTGCTATAATATGCACATCTTCTGGAATAAATTAAAACTTATGATATGCCTTCTGATGTTCATCCGGGGGCAAGTCTAATTCGACTTTTACTCTGAAAACTTGATAGAAATCAGCTTTCTATAAATAAGAGAACAACATTTTAGGATGTCTACTTCATATCTAATATAATAGAATAAGAAGAGTAAGATATGTAGAGCGCTGTTTCCAGGCTCCGGCTTTATATATATATATATATAGCTAGCGATCGAAAATTCCAACAATTGATGTTAGACGAGAATCTATCTCAAAAATGAGCGAAATCTCTCTTTTTATTACGGTCAACTATCGAAGGCATTCCAAGATATATTTCGGGTTGTCATTGTCAATGACATTGAGAATATTGCAGACTTCTTCCCTAATTTCTTCGACTACATTCGAACTAAAAAAGGCCCCAAACTGTTGAAACTGATAAGCTGCCCAAAGCATTCAAAATATTGGTTTAGAATGGTCTTTAAATTCAAAGCTCCCTCCTTTGGTGTCTCTCCAAAGATAAAATTATCATCGGCAAAGGAGAGATAAGTGACAAGTAGTGCACTTTGAGTTATACAAACTCCCTTAGTAAGGTCCCTTTTGGTTGGTATACATAAATGTACAAACTACTCCTGTCTGTTTCACTTGTTCATTAAAGTGCCACATGTTGGGTTTTTTGGCTGTTTCGTAAACTTTATCGTCGCCGCCACCGAAACAACTTAGCTTTTGGGGTGTTTTTGTTGTTAGAGTTAGTATTTATGTCACAGAAAAATTCTCAGGTGGACGATAAGGCTCGATCGTCAACAGAAAATAGTCTTGTTCAAAATTTTTGTAATTATAATTTGACCTATATATTAGTTGTTTTTAAAACATTTTTAAATATCAGGTTGGTATGTTAGTTAAGACTTTATTTTACTTCTCTTAGCACTTGGGTTCAAATCTCCTCTAATGCAAATTTTATATTTTTTCTCTTGTAAAACGACGATGTTTACAGTGACGTGAGTATTAAAATAACCTCAACAAAACAATGTCATTTTGGTTTGACATCCACAAACAGTCACGTTAGCCACGTCATTGTCCAATTAAAGATTTAACAATATAGTGTCAGTTTGACATTGCTTTTGAAAAATACTTTTAAAACTGCTGTTAGAAAGTGATTTTGAAAAGTTAATTGTAAGATCATAGTGTTTGGCATTGCTGTCAAAAAATACTTTTTAAAAGATAAAATGTTCATTTTAGACATGATATTGTAAATTAAAAATAAATGAACGTAGTTTAAATTCGTTACCATAAATTTTATTAATAATTATTATATTTAATATTAAAATATTAATTTAATATAATATTATTATATTTAATATTATTTTAATATACTACCATTATTAGTGTTAATAATTAAAGATAAAAAAGTAACTTTACACCTAAAAGTGATAAAACCCTAAAAGCTAAAAATCTTAACTTTTGAGGTTGGGTGGTAAATCACTTTTTAAATTATTTTTTTGAAAGGTAAATCGGGCCTCATTAAAAACCCCCTCCTAGTGAAGGGGGAAAAGAGTGTCCCACTACTGTATTTTATTAAAATTTCCGGAATTACAAAAGACCCTTGCATGAACAACAACCTCACCCTCACCATACTGACCAACCCCTTTCCCTAAAAACGTAATCTCATCCTATCCCTTCTTTCGCTATACCATCGACTTCAATATTTAGGCACCTAGGGATCAGGCGCAAGACTACCCCGAATTTCCCAATTATTTCTCTTATTTCACTCATCATCTTCCTTACCGCGTGTGGGTGACTCACCCCTCCATTAATCCAGTCTAAAACGTTTTTGGAGTCTGTCTCAACCACCAGCCGCCTCTCTTTCGCCCACTCCGAATTGAGGAACAAATTAATCCCTTTCTGAACCGCTAACAATTCTGTCACCGCCGGGGGAACATTCCCCACTATTTCGTTAAATTTGAACAAAATCCGACCCTCCCTGTCCCTAAGTAACCCACCAAAGCTCTCGATCTGTTTTCCTCTCGAAAAAGCCCCATCCACGTTTAATTTCACGTAGCCCTCAGGTGGAGGCTCCCATCGGACACACCCCGTTTTTATTTTCTTCGGTTTACACAGTGACATCCCCAAAGTTGGTTCCGCAATCAACGCTTCTATCGGAATCAAAGACCCCGAATATTTTGCCTTGATCCAATAAGCTAAACGATGTCGGGAAAGGAGATCCATCATTAGCCAGTCCGGAGCTTTCAATCTGAAAACTGCTTCATTCCTTGCTAGCCACACCGTCCAAATGATTGCGGACGGGACCAACGACCACCACTGTCTCAACTTATACGCACCCAGGCCACTCCACACTAATTTTAAGCTATTGCTAAATGGGCTCATAGTGACATTAACGAGTCAAAAGTTAAAGATTAGTATTAATATTGAACCGATTAAAAGTTTAATGATAAAAATAAGTCTGCACCAATAATTTAAAGTATAACAAAAGATAACATTTTAATTATAACTATGAAAAAAAATCATTTCTAATTAATATGAATAATATTATGTAGAATAGAGATTGAACATAAATGAATTAATTTAAATATCACCTTTTATTAAACTCAATAATTGGTCTAAAAAACAGATATAAAATTTTTTAAAATAAAGACTATCCACCAAAAAATAAAATTAATATAAAAAAATATATAACTCTAAATAAATTAGCCAATCCAAGTCCAAATCATATTGGGCCTAACATACAAATACGTAGGAGTTGTGTTAAAAAAACGTACGAGTTCAATTATAAAACCCTCTTTGGCGTTTTGCTTAGGTCGACAATCAACAATTCCCAGCATCTAATTAGTATCTTCTTTTTTTGTTCTTCAATCTGAAAATCTCAGAAATATCAAAGAGATGGCCTTCTCCCTTCGACAAAGTAGCCTTGCGAGCCACTTCCGATCATCTTATCAGGTATAAAAGTATATATTTTTTATGCGTGCGTACGTTTGGCCTTCGCTTGATTTGTTAATACCTCTATGAAATTTATTCACTGATTAAAATTAGAAGACATTGGGCTCCATGGCCGTTCCGAGTCGAGCGTTTCACGTTGAGCTTGGGGATCGTGAGAAAGCTGTGAGTTCCCCCCTTTTCTGTATCTTTCTCCGTTCAACTCTCTTGATATTAAAAAAACACGTTTTTCGTTTCTTTTGCGTTTTTGCTCTTTTGTTTTGCTTTAATAGTTTTCATATCTAGCATCTGGTTACGGTTTTGGGTTTTATAGTGCAACTTCATCCTTTTATTAATTGAGTGAATTATAGAGTAGAAGGATCCTCATTTGAAAAGATTCTGAATGTTCCTTTTCCTTAATTCTTTTTATAACGGGTTTCAAATTTTTAAGCTTTTATGTTCAGCTACTGAGTCATGACATTAGATAGGGAAATTGGTATTTGATTACCCATAATCTAATGGTTCTAATCCTTCAATCAGTTTCCTTTTTTATGGCTTGGAAGAGGGAGGCTTAGAAATGATTAGATTAGTACTTCACACACACACACACACACATACACACACATTCTTAAAAGTGATGCCCTTGTGCCATACATGATCCTGTGTTGATATCGAATACACCCTGTAGCTCTTGGCAGAGGACCCTTCATTACGACGATTTAAATCTTATAAGAAGAGTGTGTGGAAACTGAAGAGAATCGGGGATGTTCTGACGATTGTTGTTGTAGCAGGTGAGGCTACTTTTGCTATAAGTTGAAATGAATTGGCTCATGAATATAACTCCACAAGAAGTTGGATTTGATTCTCTAGGATCCTATTTAGATATGCTCTAAATATGTGTTGAATGCTTAATGTAGTTTGAACTGATTTTTGGTAATTTGGACATTAGACACTATTGTAACCGGAAATGTTCTTTCTTTTGCATTTTTAAGTGTCGCTTTCCCCTTCTTTGTAGAAGGGGGAAAAAGCTTGAAATGAAACAAAAATTGTGCAAAATCGTTTAAAAAAAACTTAATTTTTATGGGTTGCAATGCAACCCATTTGGCATTGCATCCTCACCTCATCATTGTGGAAACATTTTTACTTTGACAGGACACCAAATAATAACATTTAAATAAAATTACTAAAATTCATTATGTTGGGTTTCAAACACGACAAAAGACTTTTTATAAACAAACTCTCTTATTAAGTTGAGGGCAATCTCCACCCTTATGAAATGGCTTGATGGTAGAATTAATTTGGTTAATGACTGCTCTCTTCTTCCTTCCTTCACCCCTTCGTCAATGGGATTGTGAAATTATGAACCGAGTCACAAACAAAGAAATCGTGTTGAATTAATCTTAATGGATTAGATAGTGTTTTTATTTCTAGAGTTTGATGTACCAGATCTTGCATAAGACTAGAAAGAAATATAGTGTTGCTGTTTAAAACAGTCCATGACTAAACATCTTGTATGATGGTATTATGTTTGTTTATTTCAGGGTGTTGTTATGAAATTTATGTGAAGGCAGTACTGAGAGAAGAAGTTCGGAGCAAGGCAAAGGCTGCTGATGGAAATAAATGAGACTGTGCGTGCTTTTGCTTTTGTGCCTAAACGAGAAAGTGTCTTAGCATTTCATCTTGTTTTGGCAGCACTATTTTAGCTTTTATTGATTTTGGCTTATGATAAATAAGTAAAATGGACATGTGTTGTGACATTGTTGAAGACACTAGTCAGCTATTTTCTCAGGATCTCATCTGTTGAATAAAAATGTTTTTGATGACGATTCCAATAATTTGGAAAATTGCCCTGGGTTTGGAGTATGCAGAATGAATGACATGAAGGAAATGCCCAAAACCTTGCTGCTGGGTGATATTCGTTGTGTTGGTTATCATCAGCATGATGTCTAATCGACAGATCTGATTGCATTCTAGCAAGTGATTTATTGATACAATATCGGATCTTGGTGTTATGCAAGAGTTGGGTTTTTGGGAAATTTATGTGGGTAAATTTCAGGAGCAGGAGTGCAGGCTTCACAGCAGTAACCAAAGCACGTAGGTTAGTTTGCAGCAGAGAAGATTTTGTTAATTGAAATTGTTTTGGTTATTGAGAGGTTGGCTAGTTGCTATCACTTATAAAAAAAAAGGGCTTCAAGAGCTGATTCTAGGCCAGGCTTGAAATATTGCCAGACAGTGAAAGGAACGCTTTGTCAAATTAATAGTTAAACTTTATTTCAAAGCTTTCAGAGCCACATGAGAACAAAGGAAATAGAAGTTTTTATGTACGGAGATCCTGTCAACAATCAATATAAAATGAATCTGATCATGTTAAATAATATGATATATACTTTTGGGTAAAGTTTATAAATGGTAACTAAACTTTCGTCTATTATTCAATTTAGTAACCAAACTTTCAATTGTTTCAATGTTATCATTAAACTTTATATTTTGTTTCAATGTTACCACTTAGCAGTTAACAATTGTTAAAATATTTGGTATAATATCACATTTAGTCCTCTATGTTTACACATTCAAATAATTTAGTCTTAATTCAAAAAGAATTAACTTTTTCTATCTACACATTATTTCAATTTGGTCATAACCTTTAAACTCAAAACCCTAAACCTTAAAACACTAAAAACTAATTATCAAAGTATTAGTGTGATAATTAATAAGATCAGCACCCCTTTCATCTAGCTGCTTCAACTTTCATCATTTCCTATCATAAGCCACTTGCATTTTTTTCTCAGCCTGCATTGCATAAAAAACTTGTAGTTAGGGAGAACCGGAAAGGTTATGAGACTACTAAAAGAAGAGGCATAAATCTGCTTTTCACAATATTTTAGAGCAGTGATTTTCACAATATAAAACAGATTAAACTAAAGTTAGATCAGTATTGTTTAAAAATACAAAATGAAAAACCCAAACCGTTCATGATGCCACAAAACCTTAAAAACACAAAATACTCGAAAAATTCCTTACATGAGAAATGGAAACCTTTTTCCTCCGAATACAATATTTGTGTAAAAGCACACAATTTCCCCACCTCTAGCAAGCTTCGCGCGTTTAGGAAGGAAAGAAGGAAAGCTTCGTGTTTTTTTTGGATGAAAATGGAAACTTTTTTTTTCTATTTTCCCGCTTTAATATGGGTTTTATTCATTCCAATTTGAGTGTAAACGGTTAACCAAGTCACCCACCTTTTTTCCATTAAATCCAACGGTTATTATTAATTTAGCTCCAATCGGCTCCATCTAACGGTTTATATTAATCCGCCATTTTTTAGTTATTTTTTAAGCCGTCACCCGTTAGTAATTAGAATTTCCCAAATTTGGCCAAACCATGGCACTTGATGGATACTGCTGATGTGAGTTGTTGGTCTTTCACAGATAATTATTTTCATTAATTGGCAAGCTTTCATTTCTCGATGACCCAAAAACTAGAGAGTTTATTAGCAACAGAAAGTCAGAGAAAGGGAAAACAAGAGAGTCGATTCTGGAGCTTAACAAAAATTATATAAATAAAAAAAAAACCATTTACAACCAACTAAAATGTGTGGGTTTAGAAAACAATCGAAATTTGAATAGTCATTAACATTAGAAATATACAAAGAAATATGCTTCGAGGTTTATGAACTTACTCGTAAAAGCAACCAAGATTTGCAGTCGGAAAAAGAAAATTGAGGACGACACTGATGCAGAGAGAAAGAAGACAAAACTTCTATTTGGGCAATTTATCAAAATTTTGGGAAGATGGTGAAAATTAAGATTTTAATAGTTTAGGAGTTAAATTAACTTTTTTATTAACATACCACATCATTATATTAACGGGTGTTAATGGTCGGGTGACCGAAACAAAACAAAACATA
This sequence comes from Hibiscus tridactylites, assembly GCA_958450335.1. Lineage (NCBI taxonomy): Eukaryota > Viridiplantae > Streptophyta > Magnoliopsida > Malvales > Malvaceae > Hibiscus > Hibiscus tridactylites. The sequence continues at coordinate 112,286,745 of OY288266.1, read as the reverse complement.
AGTGACAAGAATATTTATTTTTTCAATATAAATGATCAAAATAAAACACTATCCAAACAAAAGAAACTTCTGCTAAAGTTTAACCTTAAAAAATCAGTTGTCTATGCAATTATTACTTAAACGTCAAATTCAGTATATTGAGCTGTAATCGCATTTAGAAAACAAAAAACAAATTGGGGGGTAGAGAGGGAGAGAGATTTCGTTTGGAAACAAAAAAAAAAGTCTTCTCATCTTGGTTCTTGGCATCACATCATCGACAGCAGGGAAAAAAACTGAATTTGGTGGTGTAAACAAAATTCAAAGGAAAGATCTTAAAGATAATGGCAACTTTTGCAGGGACTACCCAGAAGTGTAAAGCTTGTGAAAAAACTGTTTACTTGGTCGATCAACACACTGCTGACAACAAAATTTATCACAAAGCTTGCTTCAGGTGCCACCATTGCAAGGGTACCCTTAAGGTCATTCAAACCACCCTTTTATTCATTTCACTTGATTTTAATAATTGTCTTTTTGTTAATCAGTTCTCTTCTTAGTTAATATCTTTTTAATTGCTTACAGGGCCTAAGAGCCTTTGTATCCTTGTTTGTTGATGACACGTTGCATACAGCTTTCTTAGGGATGAACATTAACCCAGCTTCTTGCTGGTATCATCCAAACTGTCTGCAAATTTGTAAATTGTAGTTTAAGATCTGATCAGTTTTTATAGCATGCAGGACATGTATCATGTTGCTTCTACTTTTTTTCACTTATATTGCAATGACACGTTTGAGGAAAAATTTTTCTGCTGAGTTTATAACTTTATATAGGATTTGCACTACTTCAACTCCCTTTACCCATATACAATGCTGATAACTCATAAAACACTATGGCCAAACCCTAAAAATCACATGCGTAGTCAACTGTTTTTAGTAGAGTCAAGAAGATTTCCAAGAATTTAAAATTCAAAGTTTGAAGGTTTCATTCTTTGTGTTCAACTTTAAGTTTGAGGAAAATCCCAAATCAGCCATTAATCCAAATCTCCCCAATCAGCCACTAATCCAAATCTCCCTTAGACCTTGAAATTACAAATGGCTGGAAACTAATCACTGATTTCTTGTTTGTACTAGGTGTAAGGGTTATGATATGGTTACTCGAGCTCTACTGGATTTGATGGACAAACAATTTTTCTTTGAGTGTCTAGCAAACAATGGATACAATTTGGATTCATTTACCCTTTTCCAATATTCAACTACGTAATCGTATTTGTGAGAAATATTAGATACTTAAATTGTTGGTAAAGATGAATGCCCTTTTTCATAACTCTAGAGTGTGGTCTAACTGCAATAACAGTAAAAATGTCATAAAAATTCTTGATTGTTCATACAAGAATCATGTCTTCTTGGATATTTTGCTACTTTTCATTAGTTGAATGCCTTTGTTCTTTTATACTATGAGGTGTTTGCTCATCTTCTCTGACAAATATGCAGCTAAGTAATTATAGCTCCTTTGAGGGCGTCTTGTATTGCAAGCCTCACTTTGATCAATTGTTTAAGATGACTGGCAGCTTGGATAAAAGTTTTGAAGGTGTTGTTAATGAGTTGATTTCGGGATTATTTACTTTCCTGTTATTTCAGCTTCAATAGCCTGAATTGATAGGTTATTTCAATTGTTTTCTCCTTGTCAGGAACTCCAAAAACTGTTAGGGCAGACCGATCAGCTGACCAGGTACTTCTGTCTTGTATTTTGCACTATTCCTTTCCGAGTCACAGAAATCATGTTTAGCTAGCTAAATCAAACTACCTACCATACTTGATCACTTAAGAAAAGTTGATAATTCTGAGTGGAACCCTGCAGGTCAGCAACAGCAAAGTTTCAAACATGTTTGCAGGAACTCAAGAGAAATGTGTTGCGTGCAAGAAAACTGTTTACCCGATAGAAAAGGTATTTGTGGCAATTTTAATTATTAATTGCATAACTTGTAGTGAAAACATATTATTTTTTCTCATCAAGTTTCATATCAGCTTTTAAGACATACAGAGCGATAATAACCTTGTTACCTTGATAACTGGCCGAACTAAGTTGGTTTGATTGTTTTCGTTTATGAAACTAAGGTCAGTCAATTTTGGTTGATTTCTCTTTAATGGTCGTTTAAATTGGTCTGTTTTTTTTTTTGGAATGAAGAGACCGACCACAGAGTCGCCCTAGGTAACAAGGATTTATTTGATTGCTATGGAAATAACACAGCCATGCATCATGATAATGATTCGATGGTTCAAGTTTTACTGGTTGCTTCATAATTCGATTTTTCTTCTATCCTTAGGTGGCAGTTGATGACACTTCCTACCACAAGTCTTGTTTCAGGTGCACACATGGAGGTTGTGTTATTAGCCCATCAAATTATGTGGCTCATGAACATCGTTTGTACTGTAGGCATCACCACAATCAGTTATTTAAACAGAAGGGTAACTTCAGCCAACTTGACAAGCACGAAGAAGCCGAAGGGGTGACCGAGAACACAGTGGCCTAGGGAATTTGTTTCAGAGCATGAGTCGATTTCAACTTCTGACGCATACAAGTGGTGTTATTGAGTTATTGCAAAAATGTTACTTTATGTAATTTGTCACCGGAGATAAATATTCAGCCGAAGAGTTTGATTTTGTTGATATACTTTTTTGTCGTGTGTGGTGAGCTTTTGAATTGATGCATTAAGTAAAAAGTTGGTGTTCAGTCCTTTTCAAAGAACTCTTTAAGATCATCCGGAACGTGTGTGAAATGCTTGTCGTATGAATGGTATTATTATTAACTAAAAGTATTTTTTTATCTACAAGTACTGTAAACATTTGATATTACTTGCTAGATAATGTCCGAGAGAAAGATTTGCTTTGTAAGAAAATTACATTAGTTAATGCTTTGCTATAATAATAAGATATTGGTAAAGCTGTTGAAACCTTATATGATCATGTCCCTTTCCCTAGCTACCATTTAACGCCTAGCCTCGCAAGGTTTTCTGGAGTAAAGGGTTGTTAGAAGGCCAAGTCATTTCTTTGCCCTAGACCGAGGGAATGCAAAGAGGTGAAAGAGGCCATCCTGACAAGTTAGATTTGGTTGTTGAGCCAAAACCTTCACCCTCTTCTATGATAGGACTTAGAGTGGTTTGCAACCCTCAGCAGCCATGCCTTAGTGCAGGAAGGATCAATATAGGATTCGGTGGACTAACACTTAGAAAGCAAAAATCAAACAAAGATGATTGAAACTACCGCATTGCATTGCTTACTTCAAATCCACGCCTCTATTGGATTTACAGCAGAGAATAGAGATAAATTAATTAAGTGTTCGGGACGCCTCTTGCAAAGGGAAATACTATGTTAAACCGACTGCAAAAGCGTGTAATACAGTTCACAACATGGAATTAATAGTAATGATGTGATCCACAAAGAGCAATTGAGATTTTACAACTTAATAATATACCTCCATTATATCATATTACACTGATAGGAAATATTTGTTTAGGTTGAAGGGGAGAGAATAAAATTCTTCACTCCTCGAATCACTCTTGAATGACCGGAACATGTCCCACCAGTGCTTACCCATGTCCTTCCTAATCACATTGTCCTTGCGATGCAATGTGTTATCAAGGAAATATGCCAAGCAACCCGCAATGAATGCTTCCGACGAGAATGGTACATTTACATTGCCATCGAACTGTTATGAAAGATGTATAACCCTTGTTAGAGACACCCACTTCACTCTATAATGACTCTTAACAATATGTTATTTAAGGTTATACCCATCTTGCGCCTGTGTGAACAGGCACATAGCCATTAATTGCGGTGTACTCATTGAAGTACTGTGGCACAGATAAGCCCATAAAAACAGAGAAGCCTAATATAAATTTTGTACGGAAGCTGTTAAGGTTGCAGAACTGAAGAAAACTAAGACCCCCAGCACTTACAGAAGCACAAGAAAATAGCTTATAAATCGAGATCCACGTGTTTCTTTGTGAACAGCTCAAATCAGATACCTACCAACATAGGCAAAGAATAGGCAGTACAATGCAGCAACAATGGGTGCTGGAATTGAAGCAAAGACGGCTCCGAACTTCCCTACACATTAAGTATAAAACATAAACAACAAATATGAAAGAGAAAATGCTAAAGGTTTACTTAGAAAAAAGATATTGTAGATCAGAAAATTACCAAGAATGGAGAAGAAAATCATAAACCCTGCTGATATTTGGACAACCCTTCGGCTGCCAACTCGTGTAAAGGCTAAAAGACCGACATTCTCTCTGTAGAGAGAGATCCATGTCAGTACACAAATTATGTTTTTAGATTAGCTGAACAAGGAAAAAGAAGTTCCAACAATAATGTTCATTGCTTGTCAGAGCCTTACACAGAAACTGACGAACCATTGGCAGTTCCAAACAATCCTGAGACCAAAATGGCAACTCCCTAATGCAGGCAACGGAAAGTTATGTCACAAAAGATAAAAAATCAAGATCCACATGAAACTGAAGTTCGGAAAATGTAGATGAATTTCTCGAGTGTTATAGGGAAATGCATGGCCCTGGCTCCCATGTGATCATGGAGTATAAGACAATTTAACTAATAGTATTGATTATACTTCACATTTTAGGCATATAAATCAATAACAAATAGTCTTGCTTACAACACTTAACATTCTAGGCGTATGAATCAACAAACTTCTCAAATTACCTGCCAACCTATACCACGGCTAAGAATAGATGGAGGCATTGGGGTTGCACTTGCATATCTTGACACTGCAATAAAAGCCTCGGTGGACTATTCATTTCATTGGAAAGGTAAAAAGTCAGTATATTTTGAATAACACTGCAATTAACCTCCAAAGAGCAAGAAAGAATATGTTAAGATGCATAACTGAATGAAATAAAAATGGCAGTGCAGGGGATTTGATAACAAATGATATGAAAGGAAAAAGGCAGCAATAAGGAAAGAAAGACAATGAAAATGAAATTCCATTCAGTTTTTTGGTTTAGAAACAACAAAATAATAAGAGAATAACACGTTTCAAAACTTAATAAAATTCATAAATAAGAGAAGAAAACAAACCTCTACAAGAGCAACAAAAGAAGCCATCATCATAGCAAAGGATTCACCAGCATCAAATGAAGGTGTTCCCCATTGAAAGGGATATGGAACTCTTATCCTGCAAACCCCTAATTCTTGTAAGCAATTATAACTATGCCATTCTTGACAAATATTTTCATATTATGGTAAAAGAAATTTTAAGGTTGCTATCAAACACAAGTCCAAAGTTCCCTCTGTACCAAAACCATTAGCACTTTTGGATAAATTACTAATTAAAATTTCACTGCAGACAACTAGAGCTATAATTTAGCATATCTAAAGTTTTATCCAATATCAACCAAGATAGTTAGATCTGTACATGCAGAACTTCCTCATATAAAACATATAGTGATAGACCAGTCTTGCCTTGTCCATAATTTAAAATGCATGGCCTTACCCATTCAAGGGATAGTGCACCTCATCTAAAAATAAATTCACTATGAAGCAGCATAAACTCACCATGGAGCAGCATCTATTATCTGTTCTGCAGCTTATTTGTGTCTTTGGTGCCTTACCATTATAAGCTCCACCCACAGTAAGCAAATGAGCATAAATCCAAACAATCACCACTGAAAACAAGACAACAAAGCGATCAAAGATGTTTCTTGCAGATTTTATCACATGAGGCACGTACTGCAAAACAAACCCAGACAAGCAATGATTATTTGACAAAAAATAGTTTCTAAACTCAAATGAGATTGAAGTCAGAAATATGCAAGACTATAACTAGAAAATGAATAACTGAATGTAAGACATCACCTGTGAGACAAATACTATAAGAATTAGCTGAGGCAGTCCAATCTCCACACATTTGGCAACCTAATTATTGACACAATAGCCAACATCTATGGTGATGATACAATACTTGCAAAGTTTATTTTATAGAGTGGAGACTCACCCCGAGAAAACCAAACTCATAAAGCCCAAAACCAACTAGAGATACCAAAGGAACAACTGAAAGTGGACTTAAAAACCTGAAAATAGAAAACAAACTCATATGATTAAATGAGCTAAATGAAAAGTTTCACTAAAATATTTGACTTTGTTACATTCAAGGGAAGCATCATGAAACATGTATTAGTCCAAGAATATATACAATATAACCATAACTAATGTTAAACATTTAAGACTAAGATAAAATAAACCTAATTCAAATTTATTTACAAGGAAAAGCATATATAGCCAAGCTGTTCAAAACTTCCCCTGAAAATTTACACTATTAAACTAACCTTGTAATGTTACGCCAAAGGCCACTGAAGCCAAGGACAATCTGAAGCGTGGAAGCAACAATGAGGGAGCCTTGTGTTGCCCGCATTATCCTTTTAAATCTCTGAAAAAGCATTAACACGCAATAATTAAACGAACCAAAGATAAATCTCTGAAAAGGCATTCAACCACCATACTTAACCAAGACAAAGAAAACACCGAACTGGACAACCTAGTTAATCCTTTTCTCTATTTTAAATTTTCAAGTAGTAAACGACATTAGAGTAAGAATTAAGAAAGGAATGTTCGTTTCAATGGAATTTGAGGAGTGAAGTCATATGATATCACATCAGTAATGCTTGAGCTGGAAAGAAACCAGTTTCAAACTGGACGTAGGCAAATACTGGCTTCTCCAAATTCATGAGCAACTTTAGCAATTTCAAAGTCCAAACAATATAGTAAAATGGAGTTTATATCACAAAACCTCGACCGAATCTGTAGTGTCACTGAACCGACCAGCAAGAATAATTGAGATTGTTGTTGGGACAAAGGTATAAGACCCTCCAATCACAGCAGGCAATCTAGACCCAAAAAGTGACTGCAACAACGTGTTCAAACCAGCTACAAAGAGAAGAGTCTGGATCACCTTTGCTTTCTCCTCCTATAGAGGTTATTGATATAACATTATGGAAATTATTATGCCAGGCAAATTATCACGGCAATCTTGTTACTTGTTGATTCTTTAGGTTGGTTGGTTTTCTTGGGGACTTACATTTCCACCTCCCATCTGGGGAACCAACGAAGTTCGTATGATCACTGCCGTTCCAAGCATCACAAGATAATGTTGAAAACCAAGAAGGGTAGCCTCAGTTGCATCAAATGCAGATCAAAATTTCAAGAGATTAGTTGCAATATTTTTCGACTGCCATGTTAAGGGTGAGATCGGTTCGGTTCGGTTCAGTCTTTCAGATTTTTACTTTTCGACCTTTTAGACTTTATTTTGAATAAATGAGTTTGTTTTATAGTTTTGAACATAATTTGATAGTTTCAAAGTTATTTTCATAAATATTTCTAAAAAAATTAAATAAAAACAATCAATTAGTATTTTATAGTTATTTTCATTTACATTATAAAATAACTAAAATTAATTATAAATTAAATAAAAAATAGATTTCGGTTCCGGTTCTGTTAACCGCAGTTTTTAGGCTTGTATTCCATAGTAAGTCCAAACACTACAGTTCAACTTGGTTTTCGGTTTCTTAACTCACCCTATGTCATGTAAAGGCATATCCACGATAGTTATTTAATATCTTGAATCCACATCAAGACAATAAATGAAAATTTCCTCAATTTGTTTAAAGGGGAGAAAGAACACCCTAAACAAATTGATGATAGTGTGCAGGATATAAATAACAAAATATAATAAGGAAAATGCTAAACAAAATTAAACTAAAATGAAGTTAATTAGCAGAGGGAAGTAAGCTTCAGATAAGTTCTCACCAAATCAATAAGCATATGACTAAAGTTATCATCCTTAGTTACCAAAGTGGAGGAGAGAAAGCTGGAAAAAAGTATATAATATATATATATATATATATATATATACATATATAATACTCAGTCAAGAAAATAAACAAAAGTACATGGATTATGGAAAGGTAGTTTTTTCCTTTTCTTTCTCATCCTCACGGGGAAAAATATTAAAAAAAAGAGTTAATTTTCTGTAAAATATTTGCATTTCACTTTTCCAAAAAGGGGCATCCAAGTCGAAAATGAACCCAGAAAAGCTACTTGCTTTCAGCTAAAAGAAGATTTGACATTCTGCAGAAGATACATAACCGAAACAATTCAAAACAAATGACTACTACCTAAAATATTCGTGGAGGATTCACAAGAATCACACTCTAAACCAACCAAAAAGCTAAAATATAATACCTCAGCTGCTGAACGTAAAATTTAGAAACTGAGCTGTCATGTGTAGAGGAGAAAAAAAAGGGGAAAATAAAAAATAGAATATTGAAGAAACTCACGCCATGGAGGTGGACTTGTAATGCAGTAAGAAATGTTGGGCAGCTGTTCCTTTGGTGGATGTGGCTGTGGTTCATCTGCCTTTGCCATGATCTCCGTCTATACAAAAGAAACCAACTTTTTAAAATCAGCAAATGTAAACTAGAGAACAACCCAGATCCCAAATCCTAAAGGAGGCAACTAAAACATAAAGAAAAAAAAGAGAAAAAAAACTAGAGAAAGTAAGGGTAAAAAGAAGATGACCCAAAGAGACATACTAATAATAAAGTGACAAAGTTGAACTAAAGATAAGGAAATCTTCACAAAAGATTTGAACTTAAAAGATGATTGAATGTGGGGAGAGCATGAAGGGAAGTGTTAATATTATTATGGGTAATCTTCACTTGTGGTCTCTTTTGTTTGAGGTTTGTTTTATTTTGATCACCAAAATTTAAAAAAGATTATTCTGGTCACTTACGTTTAGAATCGTGTCTATTTTGGTCACTTGGCCGTTAGTCTCCGTTACTTAAAGAAAATTAATTTCTAATTTAACTCCAAAACTTTCAAAACTTCATTTTTCACCATTTTCCCCAAAAATTATAACAGTAAAACCCAAAAAAATATCTTTCTTGAATAGATGATGGGATTTTTCCTTGGATTTATAGGGTTCATTGAATCAAATTATTATACCCAAAAATTATAAAACAATAAACTTAAAGGAAACACCCTGTTGAGGACCCGAGAAAGGGGCACAAATAATCCCATCTTCCTTTCTCAATATGCCTCCCACAGCAAACCAACTTGTTCTTGTAGAATCCAACCACATGAAATTTAACAGCCCCTGATTCAGGTGGTTGCCACGCGGTAAAACTCGCCTTCAACTCGCTGCATGCCTTTAGGCCACTTCTCGGAGAATCCCACCAACCCTCTACATAAAAAATTCAATCGTCTTTAGTTGCTTTGATCCAAAAAATTGCACGCAGCTTGGTGATGGAGATTAAATCCGGAGGACTCGTTGTTTTGATATCGAAAATCTTTTCGTTCCTAGCCAACCATAAACTCGATATCGCTGCCCCACATGTTATCAACCACACACTTCTAGCAATCCTTGACAAGTTCGCATTAAAACAAAACAAAAACAAACCTTCGATGTTATTGGGTTTTACCCAGTTTACTTCCCACTAGACGCAGAATGCCTCCCAAAATTCATTAACAGAATCACACTCTACAAACAGATGATATTCATCTTCATAATCACTATTACACCAGCAGCATCGACATTGGGTATCATCCAAAAAAATTCCCCTATTTCAAAGAAATTGTTTAGTCGAAATTCTCTCCAATTGTAACATCCACAAAAAACTTTTAACTTTAGGAGGAACTTTTAGTTTCCAAATAGAATCAAAATTAAAGTTCGGAGCCTCCACATCCAAATTAAAAATAAGGTCTGTCAAAGCTTTAACTGAAAATACTTCAGATTTGTCATACACCCATATTAGTTTGTCCTCAACATTCGGATTCAAAGTCACATTCTTGAATACATTTACTAACTTTGTCACTAACAACACCTCTCTTTCAAGTAACGGCCTAGTGAAAAAATCTCCCCATTGGATTCCTTCAAAACCATTTTGATTAGCAACCTCCTTCAATACTGCTCCTTTGTTATTCACTAACATGTACAACCTTGGGTATAGTTTACTTAGAGGTGCAGAATCACACCATGTGTCTTCCCAAAATAAAATAGTTTTTCATAGGGTTCATTGAATCAAATAACTTTTAATTAATGATTGAATAAAATCAAGATGAGAATACGTAAATGAAGTATTTAATTTTTTGGGTTTTAGTTTTATATTTTTGGGAAAGATGGTGAAAATGAAGTTTTGAAAGTTTGGGGGTTAAATTAGAAACTAATTTTCTTTAAGTAACGGAGACTAACGGCCAAAGGACCAAAATAGACACGATTCTAAACGTAAGTGACCAGAATAATCTTTTTTTAATTCTGGTGACCAAAATAGAACAAACCCCAAACAAAAGGGACCACAGGTGAAGATTACCTATTATTATTAGTATTTTTTTAAATAAGCCATTAGTTTTTTTAATGAGAAAATACCCAAAATTACAATAAGGGTTTACAAATTATCATTGTAAACTAAATACATAATTTGGACTTCCTCCTAAAACTAGCCATTTTAGGTCAGATATGAACCATACATGAAAAGGTTATAAACTCATCCAAATACTCGATCGAAAATAGATACGAAACCTGACTGCATCGGTAAAACGAACCACAAAAGGGGATGAAATTATTGATAGACCACCGAGAAAACGCAAATCAGAGCCGAGACCTGAGAAACTCATCACAAGCGCAAACCGCATATCCAAATTCAAACCGAAGGTCCATAGCAGGGAAGATCAACATGATTACAAATAATCGCCATCTTGATCAGTCGTGGCGTCGTCAAATCAACCCTGATAGACAACAAATAATAGAAAAACGTGCCAAAAGACAGAAAAACATGTTAAAAAGCATAAAAACGTACCAAACGGTAGAGAAAAACGTGTCATAAAGACAGATTTATTGAATTAAAAAGACTGAAAATCAAAAGAATGAAAGAGGTTGACCGGCGATCGATAAATAGCCTGAAAGCTATTGCCACCGCCGGCCTATGTTTGAACCAAAGACAAAGAGAGCAGCGGCACTAAGAAAAAAGAAAAAAACCCTAAGCTTTATAATTTAAACTTCTTAGTTGTATTTTTTTTCAAAGAGAAGTGCTAATAATTGCAACATCAAAAATAATGAGCCAAAAGATTAGGTTGTTACAAAGAAAAATGAAAAATTAATTTCTTTTGACAAACTTCAAAACACAATCAAGTAAAAATATATTAAAGTCAATAATAAATTATGTTACCCCACTACACCTAAAAAAAATGCAAAGATAGCATGACAAATGGAAAACAACCCAGATGAAAATGGGAATTTTTTATGTGAATTCAGATATGCAAGTGAAGATTAATTGAAGGATAAAATAGTTAAAAAGTAAAATTTAGTGTTAAATTTAGAATTTTTAAAGTTTGTGATATTTTCAAGTCAATAATTATAATTTAGTGGCATTTGGTGTAATTTATCCTTATTTTTTATTATAAAACTACGTTCAATGGACTGTGATTGAGGAAATATTTTATCTATAACTTAGGGAAGGTGGCAGGGTTAAGTCATTTGTAAATTATTAGTATTTAATTTAAAACCGACTCTGATGTTGTCACACGATAGTTTAATTAAAATATCAAAACTAAACTAAGTAAGGTTTTAAAATTGTATTGAATACAGGGAATTGTCAAGTTTCTGCACCCACAACGACTCTACATCGAATAGAGACATGTTTGTCTCCTTTTTGTAACGTGTTACGTGTGTGTATATATAATATCGCGTAAACCTAACCTGTCTATTATATTTTCTTTTTTCTATTTTATCCTAAAAACATTTTTAGGTGAATTACGTAAATTATTAACTTTGCTTTTAAATCTATTTTAGTTATTAAAATTTCAGAACATTCAATTTGCTCACTAAAACTTAGGCATTAAATGTATCCATCTATTAATTTTTTGTGGCGTCCATTTATCGACGAGCGGAAAAATTTCTCTAATATTAGAACAATGAAAAACTTCATCGAAACGAGAGAAGCAACATATTAAAAAACACACTTTATTCGACGGCGAAGAAGAGAGATCAACGAGTAAAAAATAAGAAGATTTTTGGGCGATTCGTGAACTTCTAAGATTTTTTTTTTGGCAAAATAAAAGTTGAATTCATACTCAGGAGGCAGAAACAAAGTGACTGATGAAATTTGAGACAGAACGACCATCATTTATGACCGTTTAGTGAGAGTGACAAAAAATTTACAATATCTAAACTTTAGTGACAAAAAAATTTAACATCTAAATATCAGCGAATAAATAGAACGTTTTAAAACTTTGATGACCAAAGTAGATTTAAAACCAAAACACCCGGATGATGGCTCTACCAAACATGAGCCAGCCCATTACCAAAACCATATAGTATATGTTCCTATACAAGTTACAACAACATTAAAACTGGCCCGGGAAATGGGCCCACGTTCATCGAAAAAAGAAGCAGTCCATCAGTAACGTTTTGATTGGTTTTGGGCACTCTTAAGACATTTTTAGATTGGATCAGACATTAGCTTAAAGATGTTTGGACTCCCAAATCTCAAATTCAATATTTGGAGATTGAATTTTATTTTCATATCGGGCCGTGGGCTGTGCTCTTAAAACCCCTATCCCATCACATTTCTCTCCCTCAACTCGCAAAAGTTGCTGCAACAAAGTTTAACCATGTTTCTGTCCAGATTTGTAGGGAGGACAGCTCTCTTGGCAGCTGCTAAATCAGATAGCTCAGCCGCCGCCGCCGCCGCTCCCAACCCTCTTGAGCAGTTTTTTGAGGCTGATAGAAATCTCGATGATCAAAAACCTGTCTACGGTACTTTCTTTCTATACTTTTCTATTTTTCTGAGCACGTGTTTCCATTCGTCATTTCTTATTTGCTATAATAAAGTAGAAACCATCGGAAATCTGTCAACTTCTTTGAATTACTGGTACCACATTCATGCTTGTTTGTGTCATTGTTTTAAAGGTTTAATTGAATTTTAGATTCCATTTATTTGAATAAACGTGTTTCCCTAATGCACTTTAATGGCCACTGTTTCCCAACGTTGGAGTTACATTACAACTTAAAGAGTCCAATCCAAGATGTGATACAAATTGTAGTTTTAAAGGCTTAATTGAATTTTAGGTTCCATTTATTTGAACAAACAATAATCGCTATTGAGAAACTTGCAACCTGTTAAAAATGCAGATAACTGACATTCTAGCAAAAATCCACTTTCTTGTACATCATCTCATAAGGCACGGCTAATTTATATATTAATCAACTTTCAGTCACCTGGATTTTAGTTCTAATTCTAGCGATGTCTAATTTAAGAAATATTAAAGTTATTTCGAACATACACCACATACATCCTTCTACCTGCCACCTCGGGTGAAAGATCTATTCTATCATTCCGTGTTTGTAACGTTATTTACTGCTTGTTGAAACTGTTAAGTCATCTATCGTTTCACTAATTTGGATTCAAGTATTATCCGGTTGAAGTTGTTTGATAGTAGGTGTTGTGGATAGATTACAACTTTGGAATCGCCACAAAAGGGTTCTTTCGGCGGATCTGTATATTTGCCAGAAATGCAGTTCCTTAAGAAGTACAACTTGTTTTAATAACATATATGATTGACTTAAACCTGAAGCTATTATTTCCACTGAATGTTTTAGCTAATAAAGTATATAACAACTGTGCCACTCCTAGAGAAAGGATACACTGATATTCCTTCAAATTTTCCCCTGTTAGACTTAAAGTAGAGATTTGATTTTCAATTTTAATATTTTAAGTCATAACAATTTCTAGATGTATTTGTATCATACCTGGTAAATTAAACCATAGGCCAAAGTCTTTAGATTTCTGTTTCATTCTGGGTTTTGAATAACTACACCACAGAAAGTTTTCAATCATTGCCCCTAAAGGGCAGGGCTGTAATTCAAGACTCAAGCCTACCATGTATGATGTATCCATCATGCTAGTTCATGTTCAAGGACTTTTTTGATTTGTTCAATTTCTTCTCCTTACAAATTTCAATGCTGTCAGGTCGAAGTTGGAAAGCTTCTGAACTGCGTCTAAAGTCCTGGGATGATCTCCATAAACTATGGTATGTTCTGTTGAAAGAGAAAAACATGCTGATGACACAACGGCAGATGCTTCATGCCCAGAATCTACGCTTTCCCAATCCAGAACGCATCCCCAAGGTATAATCCTGCTGCTTCAGCTTGTTATTTGACCTACTTTGTGATTATTGTTGCTTGAATATCCTCAAGGGTCTACGTGGTTAATGTATTTTAGAAAGTAAATTCATTTGCTAGTATGTTAAATGCTTGAAATCCAATTGCTTGCTGGATATATTTTGATTATGATGAAATCTAGGTGAGGAAGTCGATGTGCCGTATCAAGCAAGTACTTACAGAAAGAGCTATTGAAGACCCTGATCTGAGGAGGTCTGCAGAGATGAAGAGGATGATAAATGCTCTGTGATATTGTACTAAACCGCCTATCACTTTTCTTGAAGCCTCCTATTGTTTTATTGTGGAGATTTGATGCTGCATTACTTTTCCATGTGTAGTAGGGAACGAGGATATGAACATTCAAATAAATAATAAAAGTGAGGAAAATGGAGAGTAGTAGTAAAAATATATCCGTATCTACATTCACACCGGTGAACAGTTTTCTAATGTTGAGTTTGTTTTGGCAACCAATGTGATCAAGCTGTACAAGACTGTATGACTGTATTGTATTACGATAAAAGTCACACGAAAGCAAGACTGATGATAAATATTATACAACATACAAAGCCAACAATTTTAGGCTAGGATGGGATAAAACATGATCCAAATATATAAAAAAAATTGAAATGGGCGATGCTAAAAAAGGGAGGTCTGCAGAGTGAATTGCCAATCCGATGTTTACTTTAGATTGGTTGCAAATCTGAATATATATATATTCTAAGTTGCGGTGTTGTTTATCCACTACCTCTTAACCAATTGCGTTTTCCTTGTGATGAGTTTATTCTCCCGGTAGGGCTGAGATGAAGTAGCCACTGTGATTCCCTTCTCACAGGAAAAGCATGCACCACACGAGGCTGAGAATAGTCCCTTTTATTTTAATGAACCCCCTCCCCAAAACTGAGCTCAGCTCTGCTCTGTCAGTCTGTCTGATAAAAGGAGCGAAAGTGAAATGGAGAATTTGGGTCGGCATTCAGAGCCGGTTTTGATGAATTAATGGTTTTTGAGGATCTATCAGTTTTTTATACCTACCCCGTATCAAAAGCTTGGCCGATTTTAATTACTTCATATAAAAACAAACGTATAAGTTCAGTTTTTTCTTCTTCTTTCGTTCCGGTAACCTTCACGACTTTGTTTAAAAATGTGATGAGTACCAAAAACACAAACTGGTTTAATAGCATATCCTTTCATGTATGGACCATCCATGTTGAAGTTCAACTTTAAAAACTAAGAGCTGCCACCTACACATTCAAAGCGCTGCCCTATAGGCTATACTATTAGTTATAGGCCACTTTGTATTAAATTAAAGATGCAATTGAAAACTTGCATCACTTCCTTTATTTTCCTTTATTTCTAGAAACTAGAACAACACACAATAGTACAAGAAAAATCAATTTTATTTGTTAGCCCGTTTTACATCACTTCCTTTATTTTCCTTACTTTTATGTGGGTTGGAACAATCCAGGAGACAACCTTAACTCTTCATCAAGTGAAAACTTGCATATCCTTCCATAAATTACTACTTTGCCCTCATCTAAACATCACCCTCCCGTACCCACATGGGTTGCTTTATCACTCCCCGACCCTATAAACCTTAATGTTATCGGCCGTTGAGACTTCAGACTTGAGACTTGAGACTTGAGACTTGAGACTTGAGAATCCATTGCCTACATTACCAAGAAAAAGTCAAAAGGTTTCCCAACACTCACGAGTCAAACACTTTTATACCGGTAGTTTTTAATCTGAAACAAATACAAGTCCAGAATCCCACACACGCCATTTCATTTCCCTCACAGCTCTGTGACCCTATCCTGCCCCTTGTTCAGTACTTGCCCGAACTGCCCACCCCATTGCCCGCTCTGCCCTACCATGTACCCCAAGTACACCTTTCCTTTTGCCGTCTCTCTCTGTCCCTGTCCCTGTCTGTCTGTCTCTTTTTAATCTCTCTCTCTCCCTCTCTAAAAATCGATCAAAAACATTTTTTTCTTTAATCACATTCGATTTTCTCTCTCTTTAATTTTTGGTCATCTTTTTTGTTCTTCAATAGATCGAAAGGCGGCTTTCGAAATCGAACGTGGTGGATGGATCTGAGATTGGATTAGATCAGGTAAACGGGAGAATCACGATCGAAGGGAGTTAGGGTTTTGGGTTTGAGATTGAGGAAAATTAGGGTTTGGTTTAGGGGGATTTTTAGGACATGGTGAACGGTAGTTTTCTGGGTGGATCTAGGGTTCGGAGTTGGTGAAAGAAAGGGGAGGAAATTGAAGATAGAAATAAGGAGGGGGATTGATGGTACTCGAAGGTGAAAATGCAAGGCTATGCATGGACGGGGAGGAGGTGAGGAGAGGAAAAAGGCACGGCACATGTGGACGGTCCCTACACGTGTAACGGCTGTTCTGAGTGGTGATGGTGGTGCTTCTCTCGCTTCTTCTTCTTCTTCTTCTTCATCATCTACCGTTAATTTCTTTTCAAAGGTATAACTTTTTAAAACATTTTCTTCAGATTTGATTTGATTTGATTCTATTGTGTTCCCTTTTATTTTCTAGGTTTTTCTCATTGTTTGCTTCTGTTTTTTTTCCGTCGGGTGATTTGTAAGAGAGGTTTTGTTAGATTTATTTGGAGAAAATGAAACAAAGGATTCACTTTTTCCTTCGGGAATTTTGAGACGGTTGCTTAGCTGGAGGTGGAAAGTGTGGAATTACTCCTGATTTTCTTGGTTTTTTGCCTGCGTTTTGAATTAGGTGGAATATTGATTAGTAGGAAGCATTTAACTTTTCATCTTTCGTGCGGATTGTTTGGCTGAGGTGCTAGTGTAAGAACTTTTGGCTTGATTTTTGTCGTTCATAAAGTGTTTCAGTTGTGGTAAGCGGTGTACTACATTATAATTTGAGTAATGATTGAGAAGAGTCTGTTTCCTTGGGCCAATTTACATTTTTTTAAAACATTTTTGTGTGCAATACCAGAATGGATTTGTTTCTTTCCATACACTGCAAACTATTCTACAGATGATGTGGTTCTTCCATTGACTTGTTTGAAATTTATGGTTGGACTTTGAGGACTAGCTGCTTAGCATGCAATGGGGTGTTTCTTCTTTATCCAATCCGAAGTAATTAGCGGACAGAAGTAGTTGGGAGATGATAGAGATATTAAATACACCATAGGTCAATGTATATGTGCTGAATTATGGGAGTTTGCCTACTATGGAGTGATAAGAAGTAATCACCAGCCTTTATGTTCTCCAGAATATGGGGAAATTTTGCGAAATTAGGACAGCTTGATTCACGAAACTTGTCAGTAAGGAACTAGTTTCCGGTTCATCATTTTGGAAGCAGATAAATAATCACGAGGTTTATAATTCAAAATATGTGAAATGTTGCTTACATTTTGTACATCTTCGATCATGAAGTAATTTTGTCCATTAGGAAATTGTTTCTGTCATTTATTAGTGACATAGAATTGGGAAAATATTAGTATGTAAAGATATGATGCTCGTGCTAGAGACATAGAGACTTTTCTGTTACCTGGTAATTAGAAAGAAGAAAGTGTATAGTGTTACATGTGGTTGATCGGCCTACGCAATGAGTTTTAGTTTATTAAATACTACAAGTAAAAATATTCAAATCTTTAAGTTGAAGCATATACTGGCAGCACTTTCTGTTATGCTACTATTGATAATCTTGGGTGCAATAAATGCAATACATGACTCTTAACTTGAAGTATACAAGTCTTTCATATTCATGGTGTATCCTACATGTATATGAGTGAGAAGATATACAAGTTTTGTTATGCCTGGTGTTTTCTGGTAAAATTACAAGGAAATGTATATAATTAAGAGTATTATCTTATTTCTAGCATATAGTATGAATGTAAAATAGTTAATAGAACTGTATTAGCATGCTGTCAATGGAAGCCATATTTGATTATACGTATCCTAGGATTTACTGAGGAGAGTATGACATAACTATTGAACATTCAATATGAGAATAGTCAAATTTCCCTTTTTAGTTCTAAATACAAGTATGGTAAGTTTTGAGCATATCTGAATTGCTGTAACTCCTTTCTGCTTTTAGTGAAGTCTGGTGAGGGGGGGTAATTTGTTTTCAGTTTGCTCTTGATTTGTATTGTAATGATACTGAAATTATGGTTTAAAATCTGTTGAAGTTCTTCACCATCTGATTGTCAATTTACTGCTGAGAAATATATTTGTTTAGAAGTTGACCGGTCATGCTCTATATGGTGTTTTATGCATCTTTTTCCATAAATATGAATCTCAGAAGTTCTTATCTAATAAAGCTGTGTTATTTGAATCACAACATATATGAGTGGTGGAACGACTTGCATTTCTTTTTCATTATCAATTCCTTTTGTTTCTCATTGATAAAATTTGCAAACATGGATAATTCACTACTTTACTGGCATTGCCTGTTTTGCTCCTGATAGGATGGACGCAGGATCAGTGTCGGTGACTGTGCTCTTTTCAAACCACCCCAAGATTCTCCACCTTTCATTGGAATAATTCGTTGTCTAACTTCTGATAAAGAAAACAAGTTAAATTTGTGTGTGAATTGGCTTTATCGACCTGCTGAAGTAAAGCTTGGTAAAGGCATCCCCTTGGAAGCTGCGCCAAACGAAATCTTTTATTCCTTTCATGAGGATGTGATTTCTGCTGCCTCGTTACTCCATCCGTGTAAAGTTACATTCCTTCCTAAAGACGTTGAACTTCCATTGGGGATTTGCTCCTTTGTGTGTCGGCGAGTTTATGACATTACAAACGAGTGTTTATGGTGGCTAACCGATCAAGATTACATTGATGTGAGTCCCAGATGCTCTTGCAAATGTTCTATTGCTGTCAATCTCTCTTAGTTGATATTTTTATTTATTTATTTATTTATTTATCAGGAACGACAAGAAGAGGTAGATCAACTGTTGTATAAGACGCGTTTAGAGATGCATGCAACAGTGCAGCAGGGTGGTCGTTCTCCAAAGCCCATAAATGGTCCTACATCAACATCACAGTTAAAACCTGGTTCAGATAGTGTACAAAACAGTGCTTCCTCTTTTCCCTCTCAGGGTAAGGGGAAAAAGAGGGAGCGTGGTGATCAAGGCTTCGAGCCTGTCAAAAGGGAACGCACTAGTAAAATGGATGATGGGAATTCTGGTCATTGCAGACCAGAAGTTAATTTAAAATCTGAGATTGCAAAAATTACTGAAAAGGGGGGACTAGAAGATTTCTCAGGAGTTGAGAAGTTGGTTCAGCTCATGTCATCTGAGAGAAATGAGAAGAAAGTAGATTTGGTGAGCCGGTCAATGCTTGCTGGTGTGATAGCAGCTACAGATAAGTTTGACTGCCTTAGTCATTTTGTTCAGCTCAGAGGGTTGCCTGTTTTTGATGAATGGCTTCAGGAGATCCACAAAGGGAAGATTGGTGATGGTAGCTGCTCCAAGGATGATAGGTCAGTTGATGATTTTCTTTTAACCTTACTCCGAGCTCTTGATAAGCTCCCTGTAAATCTTACAGCTCTGCAAATGTGTAACATTGGCAAGTCTGTGAATCATTTACGTAGTCATAAGAATATAGAAATACAGAAGAAAGCAAGGAGTTTAGTTGATACATGGAAAAAACGAGTTGAGGCTGAGATGGATGCTAAGTCTGGATCAAATCAGGCTGTTCCCTGGTCTGCTAGAGCTCGTCTTTCTGAAGTTTGTCATGGTGGAAGCAAGCACTCTGGATCATCTGAGGTTGCCATGAAGAGTTCAGTAACCCAATTTTCTGCCTCTAAAACTGGTTTGGTTAAGATTGCTCAAGGAGAGACCACAACCAAGTCTGCTGCTGCATCACCAGGATCTGTGAAGGCTGCAACATCACCTGCTTCTGCCAGTACAAACTTAAAAGATGGGCAGACACGAAATTCTACTGTCGTTGGCACCTATGATCCTCACTCAACCCCAAGGGATGAGAAAAGCAGTAGTTCTAGTCAGTCCCACAACAATAGTCACTCTTGTTCCAGTGACCATGGGAGGACTGGGGGAGTTTCTGGAAAGGAGGATGCAAGAAGTTCGCCAGCTGGTTCTGGAACAGTGGCTAAGATCTCAAGTAGTTCTTCACGTCACAGGAAATCCATTAATGGTTTCCCAGGGCCATCAGGGGTTCAAAGAGAAGCTGGATCAAGCAAAAATTCTTCTTTGCATAGAAATCCCGCTTCAGAAAAAATATCTCAGTCCGGTTTAACATGTGAAAAGGCAGTGGAGCCACCTATGCCTGACGGTAATAGTCATAGATTCATTGTCAAGATCCCAAATAGAGGTAGAAGTCCTGCACAAAGTGCCAGTGGAGGATCACTTGAAGAGCATTCGGTCATGAATAGCAGAGCATCTTCTCCTGTGCTTTCAGAGAAACATGAGCAATTAGATCGTAACGTGAAAGAGAAAAGTGATAGTTATCGGGCAAATGTTATCAGCGATGTGAATACTGAATCCTGGCAGAGCAATGACTTCAAAGATGTGCTGACTGGGTCTGACGAGGGGGATGGTTCACCTGCAACTGTTCCTGATGACGGAAACTGTAGGAATGGAGAAGATGCTAGGAAAACGACTGAAGTTACAAAAACTGCTTCCTCGTCATCTGGAAATGAACTTAAATCAGGGAAACTGCAAGAGGCTTCTTTTAGCTCAATAAATGCTTTAATTGATAGTGTTAAGTATTCCGAAGCAAGCGAGTGCATGCCAGTTGGGGATGATGCTGGAATGAATTTGCTTGCTAGTGTGGCTACTGGAGACTTCTCTAATTCAAATGTGACTTCGCCTATTGATTCTCCTCAAAGAAATACCCCTATTGTTGAACATTCTTCCTTGGGAAATGATACAAAACTAAAACCTCCTGGGGATGAGGTTGTTCAAAATCAAAATCAGTTTGTTGAAGGTGCAAATGATGATCATCTAAAGCAGGGGGTTGCTGCTGGTAATTCTTGGGCAAAAGATGCAGACAACAAGACTGGTTCTGCTCTGGAAAATTTTGGAGAGCTGAATGAGCATTTAACTTCATCAAGTATGGCTTTGCCACAGATTGTGGACCAATGCCTTGAAAATGGTAAATTAAAGGAAATTATTGCGGCTGCCTTAGTTAGTATGCCCTCTGCATGCACTATGGAGAAAACTTCTGATATTGGAGATTCCAAGGAGCATATGGAGAAAAAGTCCGGCGGAATGGATGATCATTGCAGTGTGGATGCTAAACAAAAGTTGAGCACTTCTGTGGTTAATGAAGAGGTCATTGATCCAGTTGTAAAAGTGGACAAAGAAGTGGTTGAAGGATCTTCATCTGTACCTTCAATTGATGTTTATGCTGATAACAAGAAACATGTCACCGAAGGTTTGGAAAGAGGTTCACAGGCTCATCAGAAGTCGGTTGTTATTGGACATTCCATCAATGGAACAGATAAAGAAGCATTGCCTTCTTGCCCTACTAAAGATATGATTTTGGAAAATGTTGATGAAGCCAAGCCCGAGAAGCATGTTGAGATTGATGCACCGAGTCATGGCAGTCACAGTGAGAAACAAAAACCTAAGTCGGAAAGTATGCTTCTCCTATTATTTGTCTTAATTATGTTCGAAATACTTACTATTTTTAAACTTACATTTTGCATTTTTTTTATTTTTTCCCCTCATTAAACGGGCAATTAAATTATTTGGTTCAGTTGTCACTGTCCAGAAAGGTGAGCACATGCAGGAGAACTTGGAATGTAGCGAGGGTCATGAACCACTTGGTGGACCATCTCCTTGTAAGGCATCTCCGGAAACAGTACAACCTAAGAGGACAAGGGGATCTAAGGTGACTGATATAGAAGCAGATGAAGCGGAAGAATGCACATCAATTACTACAGGAACTCCTCGTACAGGTGTTGCAGCTACGGATGCAAAAGTAGAATTTGATTTGAATGAAGACTTTAATGCAGAGGAGGGGAAAACTGTGGAACCAAATAACTTGACAACAGTAGAATCCTCAGCTCCTGTCCAATTAATTAGCTCATTGGCTTTCCCTGTGTCTTCTGTTTCTAGCACCCTTCCTGCTTCAATTACTGTTACTGCTGCTGCTAAAGGGCCCTTTGTTCCCCCACACGACCTACTAAGGACTAAAGGGGCACTTGGTTGGAAGGGGTCGGCAGCCACAAGTGCGTTTAGGCCAGCTGAACCCAGAAAAAGTCTAGATATGCCTCTGGTAACAAGTAACACTTCCATTCCTGATGCTACTAACGGGAAACAGAGTCGCCCCCCCTTGGATATTGATTTGAATGTACCTGATGAGAGAGTTCTTGAGGATCTTGCTTTTCGAAGTTCTACTCATGGCACAGACTCTGCACCAGACCTTTCAAACAATCGTGATTTAAAATGTGGATTGGTGGAGTCTGCACCCAATCGCTCCTCTGGCGGACTTGATCTTGATTTGAACAGAGTTGATGAGCCTGTTGATTTGGGTAGTCACTCTAGTGGAAATAGTTCTAGAATAGATGCCCCTATGCATCCAGTAAAGTCATCAGTTGAGGCAAGTTTCCGCAGGGACTTTGATTTGAACAATGGACCTGCTGTGGATGAGGCGAGTGCGGAGCCATCGCTATTTAACCATCATAGTAGGAACAGCAATGTGCTATCTCAAGCACCAGTTCCCAGCCTGCAGTTAAACAATACTGAGATGGCAAATTTCTCGCCATGGTTTCCTACAGGGAATACATACTCAGCTGTTACTATTCCTTCAATTTTGCCCGATAGGGACCAACCTTTTCCAATTGTTGCAACTGGTGGACAACAAAGGGTGTTGGGCCCCCCTACTGGTACCACCCCTTATAATCCTGATGTCTACAGGGGACCTGTGTTGTCATCTGCACCAGCAGTGCCCTTCCCATCGACTCCTTTCCAGTATCCTGTGTTTCCCTTTGGAACAACTTTTCCTCTTCCTTCAACCAGTTCAACAACTTATGCTGATTCATCTTCTGGTAGGAGGTTTTGTTTCCCCCCTGTCCATACGCAATTGCTGGGACCTGCTGGTTCAGTTCCATCCCATTACCCAAGGCCGCCCTATGTTGTTAGCCTTCCTGACTGTAGTTATAATAGTGGTGCTGAGACTGGAAGGAAGTGGGGAAGGCAAGGTCTAGACTTAAATGCTGGGCCTGGAGGCCCAGACATTGAAGGAAGAGATGAGAGTGCACCTCTTGCATCTAGGCATCTGTCTGTTGCCAGTTCACAGGCCCTCGCAGAGGAGCAAGCAAGAATGTATCAGGTACCAGGTGGGTTTTTGAAAAGGAAGGAACCTGAGGGGGGATGGGATGGATACAAGCAATCTTCATGGCAGTAGGAATCATTGAATATCACTGTCTATAGTGGCCCATTAAAGCTTTGTGAGTCATTTATGTTCCTTCTAAGCTCCTTTTTGCAATGACTTCTCTTTCTTCCCTCATTTTGCTACTATGCTCACTCATGATATTTGACAGGGAGAGGAATGATATTAGAAATATGGATTTCTTCATTGACCAATTTCATGTTTTCTTTTTCTTTTTCAGTTCTTCAAGGATGGGAATTGGCCAACCCCCAGTGGTCTTCTAACCTGTGTTCTCTTAGAGGATGGGTGGTAAGTGAGCCATTTGATGTTGTTCATAGTCTGCAACCCCCACCTTTTCTCCGTATCAACTGTACCGTAAAGGAAACTGTCTGGGGGTATTCGAGCTTTGCTCCTTGAACCTGTTCTGGACAAAGATCATTTTCCCTTTGTAGATATCATAACTGTTGGAAATCATGCCCTTGTGTTGCCCAGACATTAGAAATTGGTGCCCATACTGGTTTTTAGTGCATATCTTTCTTGACTTCTTTTCTCCCCCCCCCCCCCCCCCCCCCCCCTCTTTATTTTCTTATTTTCCCGATTAAATTGGTCACCTAATTTTGATACTGAAGCCTTCTCTGATGTGCATGAGTTAGTTGCTGTGGTTGATGTATTCAAATCGTTTATTTAATTGATAAACTCTAATTGTAGTTTATATGCTACAGTTTTAATTGGTGTCAAGTTTGTTTGCTATCAAATGTTGGAGTGCAGGGAAATTTGATAATAACCGAACACAAGTTTGGGCAAGTATATGTCATCCGTTCTTTTGCAGTGAATATTTTGTTGATTGAAGTAAGTATGTTGAACAGACTAAGTCTGGATTCTGGGGCTTCTGACCAGCCATGGACCTATTCTCATCAAATTTCCGTTTGCCTATATTTCTTTTTATTCGTTAAAGACAATGGCAATGTTTTGTTTTGTTCTGATCAGATCAGTCCGGCTTGTGTCTATGATTGTGTTAGGATTTCGCAAGTGCTTGAGCGTTTGTGACCCTTTTAAGTAAGGCTAAGGCTGGCATTTGATTCAATTGAATTGAGAAAAAAGCTACTCAATTTGTCAAGATTTGTGCCTATTCCTGAACTGTAGTGGCTTAATTTATGGAGACCAGGAATTGTGCTTCCATTTGTTTAATACGTCCATGGTATGTATGTTAATGCTCTGTATTGAGCACAAAAAGAGATGTGTTGAACGTTAAGATG